>JASDQU010099949.1:340535-352338 GCA_032191745.1 Picea mariana
TAGTACATGTAATACCTGCATGAGTATGGTCATTAAGATAATAAATATATATTATTTTTTGAAAAATAAGTATTAATTGGAATTGTTTAAAATAAATTACTTATGTTATATATTGGTTTTTGACTTGTAAAATTTCGTATGTAAAATTTATTTTTCCATTAGTGTTTTAAAATTATTTTCAAACATATAAAATTTATTTTTTCATTAGTGTTTTAAAATTATAAATTATTTTCAAACATAGTTTTAAACTTGTTGTCGAAAATATTTTAATGTTTTTGAAAAATAGATATTATTAAAATTATTTTCAAACATAGTTTCAAACTTCTTATAAAAATTATTTTAATGTTTTTGAAAATAGATATTATTTGAATTTTTTTTTAAAAAATCAATTTATTTTTTATTTTATTTTTTGAATTTCGTATATCTAATTTTTATTGGTTTATAAAGTTTAATGGAACTTTATTACCCTTCATGTATGCCATTTTTTTCTATCATTCATCCAATTCATCACATTTACCTAAGCTTTGAAGTTCATTGTAAAGACACCATCAATTCAATGACAAGATTATCAATTAGAAATTTTTTGTAATTTTCTAACTACTTCATCAACTTCCATCAACTACTATTCGATGTCATGATTCATGACTACAAACTTTTGATCTTAACCTTCCAAAATGCATTCAATCATAACTCTAGACACAAGCACCAACTCCTCATCCTACACTTACAATTACAATTGGTGATACACTCATGTGCCCAACCATGAAACAATCCTCTATTATACTCTACATTTGTCTCATCTTATACATATATATTATCTTCATATTCCTATAGGATTATATAGGAATCACATACCTACTATGCTAGGTACATAGATGTATGTAGAATAGTTGTATCTCCACAACAACATCGTGGCTTAATGATGCAAAACTAAACTACAATATACATGGGATATGGAGTCATTGAGTTGCATTAAGATCGCATTAAGATCCACGACTGTTAGGAGGTCATAAGCCCACTCGTTACAAGTTAGAAATAAATTAAGAAGTTTTGCTTCTCCTTGTGATCAAGTTAAATTATATTATTTTATTTGATAACATTAAGATGTAAAAGTATAATTGATAACATTAAGATGTAAAACTATACTGTAAATAGAAAATGTAATTATTAGGTAAATAGAAAATGTAATTATTAGGTTTGGGTTAAGGATAATAGCTTAAACATGTAAAATTATTTAACATAAATGATATATAATCATTAGGTTGGATTAAGGTATACGTGCATATGTAATCGTTTTTTTATTGCTCACATTATAATTTTATATATGTTGCATATGTAATGGTTGATTTTTTTGGGAATATTGTTTAAATTAATAATTTTGTATATGTAGATGTATTTCATATTTGTAATGTGGTAATATGGTGTTGGTCACTGGTATTTAAATTGTCTCATTTTTGGTGAGTCAAAGTTTCATATATTTTGATTATTTTTTTCGAAAAATTGAAGATTTGGGTCATCTTAGAATTGGTCAAAATATCTAAGAGAAAAATTCCCATCACAAAGGTGGAACTTTGAATTCCAACATAGCTCCTATGAGATTTAGGGCTAATTTTGTGCAAAAAAGTGGGGCAATATGAGTGCTCCTTATTCCACCATGTGTAATGATTTACATTATCAATATTTTCAATGATTTAAATGTATCAAAATATTTTATTTTATTGGACTCGCTTTAAACTAAGTGTGGTGTTTTTTCAATTGTTCATCCATTTTTCATGCCACAGATAAATTTAGGTCGAATGATTCACTGGATTATCTTTTTGGTTGTGTTTTGTTTTGTTGTCAAACCCCTTTAATTAATATTATTGATCAAATTGATCTCTCTCAAGGAATAAAGTATTGTTCTACATGTCCTAGAGGGTGGCTCATGTTGTATTATGACTTAGAGGTTATATGTGTTTGGATTTGTTGTGTGCGTGTGTGTGTGTAAAGATGGTAAAATGTATCATAATTTAATTGTTAATTGGTAGTGAAAATAGTGATTATTGGTTGTTATTTATGTACAATGATATATTACTATTATTTAAAAAATCTTATTACTGGGTGGTTGTGGTAATGATGCAAAATTTTACTCTCTTCGAGTACCTCTAAATTTTGAGTCATTTTCTATTTTCCTACATCTAAAAAAGATGAACTCTTAACTAATTAAACTATGTGTTTGGATTTGTTGTGTGCGTGTGTGTGTGTAAAGATGGTAAAATGTATCATAATTTAATTGTTAATTGGTAGTGAAAATAGTGATTATTGGTTGTTATTTATGTACAATGATATATTACTATTATTTAAAAAATCTTATTACTGGGTGGTTGTGGTAATGATGCAAAATTTTACTCTCTTCGAGTACCTCTAAATTTTGAGTCATTTTCTATTTTCCTACATCTAAAAAAGATGAACTCTTAACTAATTAAACATTGTTTTAAATTTTACTTCAAAATCAAATTTCATATTTGTAAATTACTTACAATGAAAAAATTTCTTTTATTTCTTGCAACAATGAGGTGGTTTTTCTTAGTAGATATTTCTACTTGCATATCTCAATAATTTGTTTTTTTAAGAATATAATTGAATAGGGGAGCTTTAGATTATGATCAATCTAGCATCATTTCCAATGTCTAAGGCTTAGGAATTGAGAGGGTTTGTCCTTGTTCTACTTCCAAGGAAGGCATTCTATATAATTTTAATGTTTAATAAAATGAAATTGAAATACACTTATGCTACCGCTTCCTTTATTCATATTCTTCTTATGTCCATGATGATGGCTTCCTTTGCAGAGGGTTTGATGCATTTATTCTCCATCTTAACATAAAAGATTCAAGTTTTATCTTAGTTACTATTGAACATGTCATCATGATGTGTATCATATTTTCTTGAAATTTGTTCATCATGATGTGCATCATAAGTTACATTTTATATACAAGTTCTTATATTTTCTTAACAATTTGTTTTTCCATTATCAAATGATCAATTAAATGTTGGATATGTACTTTTGTAAATATGGGTGTCCTTTGGACCATCTCATGAAGATTGATTTGATGGATTAGAGTAGATATTTTGTAGGAAAAAGAAAATAAAGATTTAGTTGATTCTAATAATTTTTGAAAACAATATAAAATAGTTTAGAACTCTGTGAGTTTTAGTTTTTTTTTAAGGTAAATCCAAAATAGTAGCAATGAGAGATAATGAGGTAGAATGCATTATTTATACTTAAAGGTGTAATGAAAGCAATCATCCCTCTTTGGTTGAGTGTGAATTCATTGTAGAAGGGAATAGTATGGCATGAATTTCAAAGACACCATAAGAGTGTGAATTCATTGTGGAACGGAATAGTATGGCAGGAATTCCAAAGACACCATAAGAGTGTGAATTCATTGTGGAAGGGAATAGTATGGTAGGAATTTCAAAGACACCATATTTCTATAGTTGATCCATTTTCTTATATCATGATGGATGTTACATCCAGTTTTGATTAGACTCTTCAAAGGTATGGCTTGGTAATTCACGTTTTTTTCTTTCTAGAAATAAGTCTTTCTCAATGACAAAGGTACATTAGACTTCCCAAAAGTCTCCAAATAATATTTATATTTTGATAACCCTATAGCTTTAAATTTCATGCAATCAATCCAACAAACTAATATGAATCTATTTATTTTCGACATGGGTATCTAGCCCATTTCCCTCCCTCTCATCTCATCTAAGTATATAGCCTCAAACCACTCTCAAAAATTCGTTATTGTTCATTGGTCTGAGATTGATATTATTGTTTATCGTAGTTTTGACTATGAAATATATGTTAAGTATGTTGTGACCCTCCTCAATGTTTATTGTATGAATTGGGACCATGATGTTGTTGATTAAATCCATGGATACCTAAATACAGACTCTTTATGTCATGTTCGCCATGGATTCACTATGTCTCTCAATGATAAGCATATTGGGGATGCTTGGGTTCTCTCCATCCCAATCAATGGGTTGATCAATGTTACCGATTCCACCTATGCCACTATAGGTTGTCAATCCTCTTTTCAATATGTGAATACAGTTATTTGTTGTCCCAGATTATTGGTCAAAGGTTTCTTGAAGGATCTCAACACCTCTTACAAGTTAGTCATTCTATCACTCTCTCGAATGATTGGATGCAATGTTACCTTGCTATCCAACAAGTTACTTATGGTGTTGACTACCAAATCAATAATAAACCCTCTCTAAAACCATTAATCTTGAAATACCATTGAAAAACATGTTCATTATAAGTCCTTGTTTCTTAAAAAACTTTTTTATCCAAACCATTACTACTACCCCTAGCCAACATATATAACTCATAAATTCCATGTCATCACCCTTCTTCACACCCCCATTAATAAAATTGATATGGTATATGAGTCCACTTCTATTCCTTCATGGCCACAGTCCACACCCACCTCTCAACAACTTTCTACAACCCCTCCATCCACTACCCATGCCTCCCCCCCCCCAACTCTTTAGTAGTACCAATGAATCTTAACCATCTACCTTCCAATAACTTGATTGACAATCTCAATGGATATCATGTGCCCAATGCAATAGTGACTGCATTGATGATCATCTCAAATCTATTGACAAATAGGTCAATTCTTTGTACTCCCACACTACCATTTACCAATCCTCCCTTGATACTCTCTTAGATGACCTACAATGTCATCTATCAACCCTCCAAGCTACTATTCCTAAACCTACTAGAAAACCCAAATGTTATAATGACGATACCAAACCCTCTTCGCTTATCAATCTCCTTGACCTTCATAATGTCACCAACATTAACCCATGCACTTCCCTTTTTGTTATAGAGACGGTGAAGCTCACATGGATAGATAAATCTCATCCTTCCCTATTTCCAAACTAGCCATAGACAAATTTCATGATTCTGATTATTATGACCCCCACTCTCATGATGAAACCTCTCTCACTCATGTCTATAATCCTCAATATACAATGAATACTACTCTCCCAATGCCATCTATCCCACACAATTTTGATGGCATTGACTCTATTCAACAATACAAATGCCTGACTCAATGGTATGACCAACTTTGTAACATCCAATATGCTTGATCTTGGGATGGTGATGCCATTGTTGTTTTTGGTCCATTTAATTTCCAAGGAATTATTCATAATTGGTGGGAACATGCCTCCACAACTATGAAACAACCATGCACATCTATCAATTCTCTTGGTGTAGTTATCTAGCGTGAATTTATTCCTAATATTGGAAAAACCAACGAATTCTTGTTGAAATCTCTCGTGAATATCTAACTATGCAATCTCTCCTTGTTCAACAAGTGTGTGACCACTTATGACAATTGTATTTATGTTGTTGGCTATGAAAAATTAGCCTTTTTCAAATCCCACTTCCTTAAGAGTCAACTATTTCCTATTGGTGAATGATCTAGCCATACCTATGATATGAAAAGAAAATCCATTTAGACAATCAATTGGTAGCAAATTGTTAATGATTGTCAACTAACTATTACAAAGCTCCTCATCCAACAAAACACCATCTCATAAATCAATAAAGGTATGTTCAAATCAACAAACTACAATGTTTTTGATCTCTACTTAGATTTTAATTTCCATTTCTCCAAGAAGATTCATGGCTCTTCTAAGCAACCTTGGCACTCGTAGATGCCATCATTGTTCTTTTCATTTCCAAAAATTCATTGATTCTTTGCACTAGCCTTGCAAGCATTATTTCAAGAATCACTTCTAGAAATGTCATGAAACTAAAGATGAGTGTTTCTTATGCCCTTAAAAAGGTTATTTTGCTAATAAATTTCCAAAGAAATCATCCATGGTCCACTTCTTCTATGAATACATGACTAATAAAAAGTCATGAGATTACATTAACCATGATCATAAATATGAGCCCGATGAAGGTTTTGAAATATACTTTGACTCCAAATTTGATGATGATGCACAAGATGATATATATATTTCCATCCAAGGTCTTTGGGAAACACTTCCTTTAGAAAAACAAGTGATTGTTCCTTCTCATTTCTCAGATGAATGGTTCACCATTGTTGAAGTTATACTCCCAAAGAAGAGCTACATTTTTTAGTTGTACAACACCCATCAATTTCAATAGCTTTGACAACTCCAACATTCCCTACACCTACTATCAAAGGCATCATGAATCAAGCACTACCATCAAAATATCTAATGGAGAGTATATTTTAGGTACTATTTAGTTTGAAAAGATTGCTCCTCACTCCTTACATTTCTTAGTTGTTCTACAAATGTAACCATCTAATGGACAGTATATTTTAGGTACTATTTAGTTTGAAAAAATTGCTCCTCAAACTTTACATTTCTTAGTTGACTCTAGTTGTTCTAGAAATATAGCCAAACATAGTGTTATTCCCCAATCCTATTGGAATAAGTTGGCTACTCCACATGCTAGTTATGTTATGGCTTCCAATACCCCATTCCCCTTGTACCGACTTCCTCTAAACTCCTCCTTTAATTTTTTTTAATAATGATCTTTGATGATATTTTTACTTACTATAACTCTCTTACCCTTGCTTGAGAAACACGCAAGACTCATTACCAGAGTATAAATTTGACGCATTACCAGAGTATAAATTTGACGGGCATTTCTACCCGCCAAGTAAAATTTTTATGACATGTTTGTTTTTAAAATTGCCCTTTGCATGAAACTTTATATTAGCAACTTTTGTTATTAATATAATGAAATAATAAATAATATTGAATTATTTTGGATTTGATTTTTTAAATAACAATTACTAATGTTTTCTAAAATGAAATAAAATAGAGTTTGTAAGGCTGCACCCATGTTTATTCTTATTTTAAAGATTCAGGAAGACAATAAAACACATGTGGAAAGGTATTTAAATATGGACTCTAAAAAACCAAATATAATGAGAAAATAAGTGTTCCAGAAGTGTTTTCTAGCTTCACCCAAAAGAAGACAATTTCCATCACTGCAATTGCAATTTACTATTAATGAGCCTTACCTCTTTGGAATGTTGCACGCAGGCTTTGGGTAGTGTTTTTCAATCCTTGATCTTTTATTCCCTCTCAATCTTCACTTTTCAACCTACATGATGTGGATGTGATATGGTCCAATTTCCAAAGAATCCCCGTGTATTGTGAGCGTGAAGTTTGTTAAGCAACCTATGCCACAATATTTGTAACTTATGCATTGTGTTATGCATGCAACTTCCAAGTTGCAACCTCCATCTGCTATAGAATTTGTAACATGTACTATGCATGACCTTTGCTATAGAATTTATAACATGTGTTATGTATGATTTACATAAAAATCAACATTCAAATTTAAGAAATTGTTATTATATTAAAAGAACGTCATTAATGATGTGTAAATTTAAAAATTTCCCGTATTTGATGATTAAAATGGGAAAAATGGATAAATACCCATCAAATTTAACCACTGCTCATTATCACCATCCTAAGAATCACCTCCTCTCTACTTTTACTCCTCTTATTATATCTAAAATAATTCATATTTTTTGTAGTCTTAATCCTCAACAATTTTGGTCTAAATCTATGCACAAGTATTGCATTAAAACCCTCCTTAACATCTATGACAATGAAAAGCCATAATTGTTCCAATAAAGGTAGAGTTGAAATGGAACTAAAATAACTCATCTCTTGAGCCTCAAGCTTATTGAACTTGTTGTTTCTCCCTAATCATGCCTTGCACCAATGGTCAACAAACACTTCAAATAGAAATGAGGAAAGAAATTCCTTGTTGTTTATTATTCTTCTCTTGACAAGATGGATATTGAATTCTTCCTTATATCTCTTATATCTCTAGATTCTATGTCTAAATAGAAATGAGTAAAGCAATTCTTTGTTGTTCATTATTCTTCTCTTGACAAGATGCTATTGAATTCTTCCTTATATCTCTAGATTCTATGTCTAAGGCCAAGGATATACTCTTTGTGTATCTCCTGTCTTTGGTATTGATTTCCGAGAGACACTTTTGGTATTTAGTCCTCTCTTATTTGGCTCTCTCTTCCCTTTCGTCATTGGGCACAATCCCATTTCATTATCTAACCCCTCATAGAGATTACCTTCTCTAATGAATTGTACACAACAAAATCTATTCTAAGTTTGACTATAAATATTATTTCTTCCAATTTTGTACTCGTTTAGACGATATCTCTAAAATAACATGATCTATCCCTCGAGGGAAATATTAATGACTACTTATGCCATTAAGTCTTCACAATGCTCCAAATTACTTCCAACAATGGATGGATTCCATATTTCATCCATTTTATGATTTCATTGTTATCTTTATTGATGATATATAAGTTTTCAATGCCTCTACTAAAGATCATGAGATTCATCTTTAGTGTTTCCATGATTTTGTAATCAAACATGGTATCATCCTCTTCAAGGATAAAATTTGCTTCTTTCACTCAATAAATTGAAATCTTGGGCATGAAATTAAGAATGGTACAATGAATCCCTAGCCACATGTTCTTAAACATATGTCTTGGTTTCTTGATGTAATTATGAACACCAAGAAACTCCAATGGTTTCTCAGTTGTGTTAATTATCTTGCTCCCTTCCTAAATAATGTGAACAAGTCTAGGAGTATCTTGTCTTCCTGACTCAATAAAAATACTCAACCATGGATAAAACAATATGCAACAATAATACAAGGTCACGTGGGATTCACCTTGTTGACCAATATTTTATCATGTTCATTCATAAAGGGGGTTTTAAAATTGTGAAAAATAAAGTCAATATATTGTATGTATTGGTTGGGAGTGTGGGGATTGGAGTATAGGGGGGTTTATAGGTACCGGGAGTATAAAAAGGGATATCTAGTAAAAATGGTGGATATCTAGTAAAAATAAGGGTTTTTGTTTTTGGAAAGATGTATTGGGAGGGGGGTTCAACAAAAGGATTTTGGGAAGTATTTATCAATATCTAGTGAAATTAGGGACATTCTTTAATATCCCATGAATGAACGTATCAAACAACTTTTCCAAAAGTCTCATGCCTCACTATTCCTTCTACAAGGTTATTTATTATCTTTATCTACACATATGCCTTAGACTCCTATTGAGGAGCCACTCTTCTTAACTAAAAAATGATGGTACATAACAATTTGTTCACTATGTTAATGGTGCATTTGATGACACTCGGCTAAAATATCATTCAATTCAGAAAGAAATCCTTGTAATAGATAAAGTGGTTAAATCCTTTTGAATTTATGACTTTTGAGTTAGAGAAAGAAATCCTTGTAATAGACAAAGTGGTTAAATCCTTTTGAATTTATGCCTTTCCACTTAGATTTGTTATTAGTCCCTGCTTTTAGGCCATGGATATAGTAAACAGTTTTATAAATGGTTTTATCCATGCATTAGTTATAGCACTCAGTCCAAGACACTTTTTTAGCTTACTATCCCAAGTTATGCACTTAAAACACTTTACATCTTCCAATTAAAAACTTAAATACTTTATATCCTTCAATAAAAAACAGTTACTTCTTATTTGGCCTCATACCGAGGGAAGGAGAAATTTTAATGGATTTTTTGGTTTCAAGAGTTAGGGATTATTAGAAATTAAAAACTTATATCCTTTATATCCTCCAATAAAAAAACATTTACATCTTATTTGGCCTAATAGTGAGGCATGAAACAATTTAATGGAGTTTTTGGTTTCAAGAGTTAAGAAATATAAGAGGCATCCATATTACATCGCTTGAGGTGGATTAATGCTAGTTTTGATGCTAACATTAGTTCATAAACATTTAATGCTTATGTTCTATGTTTATCATATGGTAAGTTGCATTAATTCATAAACATTTAATGTTAATGCCCTATGTTTATCATATGATAAGTTTCGTTATGTTTGTTGGAAACTTCTTCGTTGTTGTTGTGTCCAATTGTTGTGAGAGGGGGTTGTCCAACTACATGTTATGGTGTCCAATTGTTGTGGTTGTGTTGTCTAACTGCATGAAAGATCTCTCATGTTATTAAAGCATGAGGATGAACAATAGAGGAATGCAATTATTCTGCATGCCCTTTCCTATCCCAATACTTCAATCAACTACATGTTATGGTGTCCAATTGTTGTGGTTGTGTTGTCCAAGTGCATGAAAGATCTCTCATGTTGTTAAAGCATGAGGATGAACAATGGAGGAATGTAATTATTCTACATGCCCTTTCCTATCCCAATACTTCAATCTGCCTACAAAGACATCCATGTATATTGCCGTATAGTCCTTAACTCCAAGCATGTCTAGGGTTTGTGCCGTATAGTCCTTAAGTCCAAGCATGTCCAAGGTTTGTGTTGAGATTGAGTTCAACACCTTAGTGACCGTTATTGCCATATAGTCCTTAACTCCAAGCATGTCTAGGGTTTGTGCCGTACAGTCCTTAACTCCAAGCATGTCCAGGGTTTGTATTGAGATTGAGTTCAACACCTTAGTCACCGTTTCTGCTATTTGTACCCATTTGTATCCTTTTTGAGTCCAGTTTTTGGACATGAAAAAGACAGAAATAGCTAAAATGAGATGCTAATGTGAGATAAATTCTCTAATAATTAACTTCTTCTTTTCCGGATGGTTATAGAGATTATTCAAGCATAGTAAGTGTTTTCAAAATAGCATAGAAGAATATTATGAAACTGTACTTAGCTCATTTATTTGCTTGTACTTGTAAAATTTAATCAAATAGCCATTGAACTGATTCCATCATTTTGGTCTTCGCTATTGCAGGGTCGAGAGCTTCGATGAACACCCTATCATACTAGCGGCGAGCGGGCACCACCTGTGTCTCATTGATAGAGATGGCCGGGTTCACCTTTACCTTCCTAGGGGCTTTGATTCCATGGGGTTAGGCGCTTCACAAGACAAATGCATTACAATGAAAAGAATAGCAGTTGGGCTTTCATAACGGCCCTAAAGCAGGAGATAACATTTCAGTAAATAAATATAAAACATATCACTGGTTGTTGTAATTTTAATTTTATTTAAAGTCTTCTGTTTTTTTCCATTTAAAAATTTTATTTTCTCCTCAGTTCAAGTTAATGATATATGCACCTGTGGCTTGTCTAAGTGTCATCATGTTAACATCCAAATGGTATACTTTTTACAATAACCCTACAATACAAGGGCCTCTTCGTGGGCCTAAAGAGGAAGAAGCTATCAGAGAGAAGGAAGGATAACAAGCGCCAATAGGGAAGTTGGACAACATATATAATACTTGTAGGGAACCCCATGCATGAACCCCTAGCGGTGAAATTAAAAGCAACAAATTGCTAAAGGGCGCCTCGGAAAGATTTCTTCTTACGAGTTATTTGTTTGGTTTCTCATCTTTCATGTGTGAAAAATGAGAGAGATTCAATAACGAGGTCGACAGCCCCTGACAGAGAAGCACATACATATAACGAAAGGTTGAGGCACAAGAACCTCGTATGTCATAATAAATTTGAAGTACATATCTCTATATATAATATAGACAATAATTACTGGTAGACGTGAACTCTTAACCCTGGAAGCCAAACCAACTTTTGTACTAACTTTAAGCACAAAAGAAAACTACATATCTACTAAAAATTGCACATAAATAAACCAAAACCCTCAAACAAAGAAAAAGGTTAAAAAGAAAGAACAAATACCTTAAACTTAATTGCATTACTTAGTTTCCCTTATCTTGCAATGTAAAACAGGCTATGTAGGTGCTCTAGTGTGTCCAAGTAATCTCATGTT
>JASDQU010099949.1:367738-423771 GCA_032191745.1 Picea mariana
CATTGTCTCCGATTGTGGGCCCCCCCTGCCGTTAAAGGTAGAACATTCGGGGGGGTCCGAAAAAGCTTGTGGACCGTAGATCTCAACGCCAGCCTCTAAACCGTTCATTTATGCATTGTCTTTACTCTTGTGAGCACAAAGTCATATTTTCTCCAAAACTTAGGATAAGTGCATTATGTGGATTTTGTGCATTGTTTCCCTTGAAAACAATTTGCAGAGATGAAATATTATTTGCAAACCTATACACCCAGAGTGAAAATTTTCCAGTCAATAGATGATCCTATGAATTATAGGGTTATAATAGGATGACTAGGAGTGAAGCTATGGTAGTAGTCCTCCCTAGTGGATGGGTGAGATAGATGACTACAAGAGAAGGGAGAATATAAAAGGAATGGCAAAACTCATAGAATATCTTATGTGTGAAGATAAGACATCTTTTGTGTGAAGATAAGAAAGAGTATCTTCTGCGTGAAGATGAAAGATAAGAAAGAGTATCTTCTGCATGAAGATGAAAGAAAGAAAGAGTATCTTTTGCATGAAGATAAAGAGAACAAAACTTCTTTAATATGGATTCATGGAGAACCAGATAGTGATCGTGATGACAGATGACCAAGTGGATTATATTGATGCCTCCCGTTACCTAGTTGATCATGTTTCCCATTTGATAATGTTATCCAGTTGATGTTGTTACCTAGTTGATGTTGTTACCCAGTTGATGATGTTGCCCAGTTGATAATGTTATTCAGTTGATGTTGTTACCCAGTTGATAATGTTATCCAGATGTTGTTGTTATCCAGTTGATGTTGTTACCCATTTGATGATGTTGCCCAGTTGACAATGTTATCCAGTTGATGTTGTTACCTAGTTGATGATGTTGCCCAGTTGATGATGTTATCTTGTTGATGCTCCTGTCGAGTTGATGATGATTATCCAGTTGATGATATTGCCCAGATGATATTGTTCAGTTAATGATGACATAGAGTGACCTGTCAAAAGATAAAGAATATCCTTCTTGTTAAGAGGGAGTGTTGAAATATTGTGTAACTGCAAAGAATATTATTATCCCCTTTTGTGAATAAATCAAAAGATAAAATATATATATTATATTGACAAGTTGGCCCTATTGTGCCTAGACAAAAAAAATGTAAATTAGAAAGGTAAAGTGGATAGGTCGGCCCTGACCTAATTATTGTGGGGGGGCAACTTGTATTTATAAGAGGCCTAGTACCTCATTTTTACACACACTCATCAAGCTCTCTCTATCAAGTGCACAAGTATGAGAGTGACACAACTACAAGGAGAAGTGACACAACTACAAGGATGAATATCTCAGTAAAGGTGAAGGCTATCTTGGTGAAGGACTATCTTGGTCTAAGTGGTGCGCTACTCTGTTCTGGTTAAGGTTTCTGGTGGATCTTTTGTTTGGTAAAGATCTCTCTTGTGAGAGACACTGTACTTGGTTATTGAATCTATATTAAAGAAGTTTTGTTGGGTTTTCTTACCCTTGAGGGTTTCCCAGGATAAATGCTTGTGTACTCTGTGATTGTGTTTCTTTCAGTAAGATCCTTATTATTTTGTTATTATAATGAAGATTATTAATAACAGATTAAGCAATAAACTTAACACCATCAACCATAGTGAATTATCAAAAAATAATACAATTAGTTAATCTATGTCAAAATAATTGGACAAGGAGAATAAAAATCTCACAACCATCGTAAATAAGGTCATAAACAAAATGACATAGACTCCTACTAGAAAAGAACAAATAGACATAGATAGTCTTACTAAATTGAAGAGGAATTACACATATGACTTTTTAACTCATACTTGCTTGCTTTGGAGGGAGTGGAATAAGGACATATAGAAAGTCAAACCCGAGGCCAATAGATTAAAAATGTTGGAATATAAAAATAGAGAAGAGAAACACAAATTTGATGAGGAGGTTGAGTAAAAATAACTAAGAGAATATTAGTAAAATAAGTAGGCTTTTCAAAAGTGTCATTTAAAACAAAAACAAAGACAAGACTTTGAAAACTAAAAGTAGGTGGAATTCAAGAAGAAATCAAAAGATGAAATTGAAGGTCAAAAGTAGGTTGAGCTCAAGAAAAAGGTTGAAGAAGAAGATAAAAGGTAGACTCAGGTAGAGATCAAGAAGAAATCTAAAGAGAAATTTGATAGGAAATAATAAGAATAAGCAATTGTACATAGAACAAATGATGACCACCCATAGTGCATCAAGAAGTAGGAAATGGGTGGGTATAGGATTAATGATCCCTCAAAGTAAAATAGAAGACTAATTGAAACTAATAAGCCACATGCTTTGATAAGGAAAAATAAGCTTCACACTTTTCATATTTATTAGTGTTAGTGAAGGAAACACTCGAAGTAGCATGGCCAAAGATAATAAGAAAGAAAAAAACAAGATCAATGATATTCATCCCTTCATAAGTGAATATGACCACTAAGTGGAAGTAAGGACATTGGCTCTCCAAGAGAGACAACCCTGATAACAAGGAGAAATAAGAAACATACCAAAAGGACAAATGAACTAAATCAACGAAAGGAGGTTAAGAGTCAACAAATGGAGCATGACTACAAATGTAGTGATAAAAATACCATCCCAACTATGATATCAAGGTTGGGAATTCTCAACACTAGGACAATTGACATGATTATGTTGATTTTTGACATGACAATATTAGGATCTGCAACTTGGGAAAAATAAAGGGTGAAGTATTAGACCTATAAGAGGAAACTCAAGCCAGGGATACAATCATCAAATCTCTCAAGAATATAAATAAGTGAAGACAAGAAACTTGTCCTATGTCAAAGCAATGCTCGACCTAGAGAGAGGTATCCTGGAAACAACCATGGTGGGATTGACATTCTCTGATAAGCCAAGGTTACTTGTGGGAACAATTGGTCATACAATAACAACAATACGAATAAATTATCGACAAAGGAGACTCGACGGTTCACTTTAAGGAATTGGTCTGATGGAATTGAAAATAGTAAGGCTTGCAGGATACAAATTAACAAAAAGAAGTATGGATAAAGGATTTGGATGTAGAGATCATGAATACCCTATGAAGATCTAGAAAGGTATTCACAATAACACCAAGTAAGGAAGCTCTACAAAAGAAGAACTTTGATAGAATCCAATGTGTAGTAGAGGAATCATGCAAGGTCAATGCAACAACATAACATACAAGAGATGCAAAAGTAAATTCATATACTACTTGGCATGCGCAAGCATGGGCCCTTCATTGGATTGCAACATATGTCTAAATATGAAGATATCAATGAGAAAAAGGACTTGGTAGATCAGTTTGCAAAGGTCCATTAAAATATCCAAGATAGGATATTTCAATAATCTAAGACCATTAAAAGTTGGACAAACAAAAGCTTGATGAGTACATAGTGAACATTTTCATGGTCGACTGACACCTTTTACAAACTAGAGGGGATGAAATGAGTATGTTGGAAAAGACTTGAACTTAAGTAACATTGGTATAGTAAGTAAATTACAAGAGCTTCCTTCCTTGCATCACCAATGGGAGTGATCATCTTCACCGTTGAGAAAGGGGATGATCAATTACAAGTTGAGACACATTTGAACCAAGTAGCAGAAGAGGAAAGAAAAAGTATTTTACCCAAGTTTGGAATATGATTTTTTTATCTAATGAAAGAAGGAATGATAAATACAAAAAACACAGGCTAAAAGAATTACCTTTACTTAGTAAGGTTATAAAAATTTATAAAAATATAAGACATGTTTAAGGAGTTGGAAGCAAGACACTACAATCTAGTAAAAGAAAAATATACAACATATGAACCATAGAGCAAGTTTAGATTTCCAAGAGAAGTTACTAGAATGCAAGTGCTAGAGACCCGTAGGAGGATACAAAGAATTAATCGAAATTTTTTGATCAAACACATTAACATAACTATTGGTATTTGTTTATATTTTTTTCAAGTTGAAAATAATTTAAGGTTTAACCTGGCTTTTTTGGGGATTTTTTTGGATAAAGTCAAAATCTCACCCTTTACCATTATAAATCAATTTAAATGTTTTACATCTCCTTATAATCCAATAAATTATTTTTATAAATATACTACTATGATAATACAGCCATTATAAATATGATTAAGGATGTACAACTACAATATAAATGAGATATATATAATCATTGGGTTTGATTAAGATCCATGTGGTTTTTCTTTTAAATACAAAACTCACACACATCAATAAACATCACCAAAGAACAAATCGACTAATAATGATGACCAAGGAATGTAGTGGTCCTTGGACTTAGGTTGGCAATTGCATCACGTTGCTTACATCATATGAATTATTAAAGGTGCTTTAGAGTTGCTATGGTGACACTCCAAAAAAAAATAGTTACTCTATTTTGAAATAGTTATTCTATTTTGAATCACTTGATTATATAGGAAATATGTAATTGGGTTGGATGTACATGACAATTCAATGCATAATGACATTTTTTTTTTATCATTTTGGGAATATGTTATAGAGATTATGTCATAAAATTAGTTTAGAGGTTATAGGTGGTTACCATATCTCATTTAATAAATAAAAAATATGTCAATGCATAATGACCATTTTTTTTAATATTTTGTGAATATGTTACATAGATTATGTCATAAAATTAGTTTAGAGATCATAGGTGGTTATCATATCTTATTTAATAAATAAAAAATGTTTAAATTTCATATTTTCATGGATTTAGAACAATTATTTTTATTTTTTAAATTTAATATATATTCTTTTTATTTTTATAATTTTTAATGATTATAAATTAAATTATAATTATTAATAGTTTCTCAAAATTTTATTTTATTGTTATATTATAAAAAATTTAATGAAAATTTTAATTTATACTTCTCTATAATTTTAGAGCCTCTTACCGAAGTGTTTATTGTTATACCAAAATATATTACGAGAAAATTCAAAATTCCTTGTATGTACTTGCATGGCATTTACTAGTACCATATAATTTTAAAGCCTCTTACCTCGCCTTGAGTGTTTATTGTTATAACCAAAATATATTATGAGAAAATTCAAAATCCCTTGTATGTACTTGCATGGCATTTACTAGCATGACGCCCACTAGTTTGGTATTTTCTAGGAAATTGTACTAATTTATTAAACTATTTGATGAAACACAACTTCTATGGTTTGATAAAACACAACATAAATCTAGTTATTGAGAATCAATTATAAATGCTAGCATAAACCCATAGTAAAAGAGAACAACTAGACATAATTTCTCTTGAATTTGAGTAAATTGCATGTAGTAGTGAGTATTTATACCATATTAATGTGAAGTTGGGGATCATATTTGTTCATAAAATTTAAATTCATACTTAGACTCACAATTTAATTAAAAAAAATTCACACATATATAGCTTGTGTGAAATTAACAATTAGTCACCATGTAACTCACTAGCTAAGGTTTTAGCTTCCAAATATATAAATTAGCTACCACTATAAATCATCTTAGCCTCATAATATCTTAGTTCATAACCTAGAACCCTCCGAGGAAGTGTACCACTCAATTTCCAGTCGGAAGCGCTAACATATATATTGTTTTTAAACAAATGAAATTTGTTTAGAGTAGAATTATGATCTATCTACTATGAGTGTAGTACTATGAGTGTAGAAGGAAAATATATAGGCAAGTATATTGTAATTTATTTGTAGTCAATTTGTATTAACTTTTAATTAATTTGAAATAACTTAAAAAAAAAATTATAAAGTTTTTTAAAGTTTTGTAAAATTTAAATATTAAACATAATATTTTAAAAATTGAAAAATATTATTTTAATATTTAAAATATAAATTTTCATTTTTTGATTGTTACAATTTTATGTAGTTTTACATGAAATTGTCAAATATAAAAATAAATAAATATTAAAAAAAATTATAATTATCAATTATCCTGTTCTTTAATTACTTTTCCGTCAAAACATTTAAAAAAAATATTATATATGTGTTTTTCTTTGCATTAATTCACTTAAAGTTGGATCTGGATTGAGATCCTGGTTCCCTATAGTTACCACTCGATCTAACAACTCTAGTGCTTCCGTATATGGGACTGGGTCTCTAACTATAACTACATGGTACACGACCTACATTGATTGGTTCACACTATGGAGTCGCCACATATTGATTAGTCCAAAAAAAAAATTCCAACAGAAAAAAGCAATTTCAATGATATTCAAATTTGAATCAAAGGAAACTTTCCATGTACAAAATATAAACTGTAATGAGGCTTATATATCGCGAAAAAATCCATGACCTTGTGACTTAATACATGCTTGCATCTGACTCCTATTTTTATCTTTTGTTTTTCTTTTTCATTTACAACCTATATACACTTAGTAGTAATTGAAAAAAAAGACATAAAATTGTTGGATCAACTATTTGTCTAGGAAGAGAGGACTCATGAGAGGATCGCTCTGAGCCGAGGTTTTAGGGTTTCGCAGCCGCTCTGAACCGCGTTGTCACAACAGCTGCCCCGCTGGGGCTCATGTCTCGCAAGGAGGGGGGGCCGACGGGCGCCTTTTACAGCCAAGCCACAACAAATGGAAATGTTGTAGAGGGTACGAAACGGACAACCTTCGAGCTGCCACCAGATCTGCGCTCGAAACTATTGGAGGAAGGAGCATTCAAGGATCGGGAGATGGAAATCGATCCAGAGAAAGAGACTATCCCATCCATCACATCAGCTCCATGGATGCCAGGTAAATGTATCCCACAAGCGCCACAGGCCCCAAAATATGTTATCAGCTCACCACGCATAGAAGAGCAAAAGCAATATATGAGAGACTATGCCCTGGTGGGAAAATTCCTGGGGCTCTGGCCTTCTGAGCGTGATCTGATCAAATGGATACAATATTGGTGGAAGCCAAAAGGTCAGTATGAGCTACAACTGGGATCTAAGGGGTTTTTCACAATCATCCTCCATAACCTTGAGGATCACAACCGCATCTTTGATGGGGGGTCGTACTTCTACAACTCGGCGGGTCTCTTCTTATGATTCTAGACAGAGAAGTTCAGCCCTGAAAAGGAGGACTTTGCCCATGCACCTATATGGATCAGATTATACTCTCTCCCCCAGGAATTCTGGCTAAAGGAGGTCTTGGCTGGCATAGGCAACACCATCGGCATCTATGTTAAGTCTTTTGAAGCCACCAAGCAGAGGCACTATACCTCTTATGCGCGAATCTGTGTGTACCTGAACATAGCCAAACTGCTCCCAGGATCCATCATACTAGAATATCATGAAGAGGACTGGACCCAAACCATTGACTATGAACACATTTCGTTCTGATGCCGGAAATGCCATGAACACGGCCATCTTTTCAGAGAGTGCCCTCTCAATAATGTTCATAAAGAAGGGAACCCAGAAAGCGACAAAGACAAGGACGAATTCACTCAACCAACAGGGAAAATAAGACAAGGAGGAAGAAAGCAACCAGCCCAAGTAAGTAAAGATCCCTCAACTAGTAATAAATTTGCAATTTTACAAGATCAACCAGAGAACCCCACAATCCATATACACCCCAATGAACCACTTCTGGATAATGGCCCCCGAGCTGCCAGACAAGGGGAGGAACGAGCCCCACAGGGTAAGGAGTCAGATCTCACCCCCCTAAACGTGGCTCAGGATCAGCAAGACTTTCTGGAGACAGGGGACGGGGATGTAGAAATGGAACTGGAGGAGCAAGATCTAGCCGGGGTGGATTTGGAGCACCTCGAGCATGCCTACAGGCAGCAAAGACTATACACCATACCCAGGGATCAACTACGGAAGGTGCACAAGGTCTTTCTCAACTCCTCAGCTGGGTCCTCAGCACGAGCTAGCAAAGGTCTGGGAATACAGGGTAGTCAGTCAAAAAACCCAAGTAAATCTCAGAAAGATGAAAAGAAAAGAGGGAGGAAATCCACCAATAAGCTTATACAAGGAATAGGCCACTTCATGGTAAACTCAGGGTAAATCCACCTGATCTCAGATAGCTTCCCTCTGCTCCCTACCCCCCCGTCATCATGAAGATCATCTCATGGAATATCAGAGGCCTCAATGGACGTAGCAAGCAAAAACTGCTACGGGATCTGATTTTGGTGAAAAAACCTGATATAGTACTCTTGCAGGAAACAAAATGCACCTCAGAAGATGTCGACAGGCTACTTCCCTATTGTTGGAAGCAAGGGGAAGCAGTCTCAACAGCAGCCACAGGCACAACTGGAGGATTGGCTATCCTCTGGAACACCAACTCAGTGCTGCTAGAAAACTTTATCGCCACCAGATGGTCCATTAAGGCAGATTATAGGCTTATTGGCTCAAACAAGCTGGGACACTTAACCAATGTCTACGGCCCGACCAGCCCAAGGGAGAAGCAGGCCTTCCCCAAGAATTTGAAATACCTATCCAATCTAAAGCAGCATAATAGATGGATTATCGGAGGAGATTTCAATATTATTCGCAGCCTGGAGGAAAAAAAAAGGAGGATCTAGACGAATGGATCGAGACTCCAATGACTTCAACAGCCTCATAGATAACGTTCACCTTATCGATTTGGAGACCATCAATGGCATTCACACTTGGACAAACAGAAGAACCGGATTACATCAAATCGCCTGCAAACTAGACCGTTTCCTCATCTCTAACTCCCTTATGTTGGAGGGCACAGCTCTGGAAGCTACCATCTTGAATTTCTCTGGTTTGGATCATTGGCATATACAACTATGGTTGGATGTGCCAGCCACACTTGGAAAGAAACCCTTCAGGTTTGAACAGTTCTAGCTCGACCATCCCGATTTTCAAGAAAAAATCCATGACTGGTGGAGGGAGGCAGAGGTCACTCACGGTTCCAAAATGTAAAGATTTCAGCAGAAGTTAAAAAATCTTAAACAACTTCTCAAGCTTTGGAATAAGCAAACCTTTGGCAACATCTTTGATTCCCAGAGGCAGCTAATAGAACAAATGGGCGAGATTCAAAACCAGATCAGAACACAGGGGCTAACGAATGAGCTAAAATCCTAGGAAGTAAAAGTAAATCAATAGCTAGAAGCCAGGAAAAGACAAGAAGAGATTCTATGGAAACAAAAATCGTGTATCCAATGGCTCAAGGAGGGGGAACACAATACCAAATTCTTTCACAGGACTATCATCCACAGAAGGCACTCCAATAAGATTACGTGTCTCATCTCTATAGCTGGGGAGACCATTCACTCCCACGAAGACATGGAGTCGACCTTGATTGACTACTATCAAGATCTCCTCATGGAACCTCTACCGGATAGACATGCGGCCATTACTAAGGTCACACAGCATGTGCCCTCCCTCGTTACCCAGAAGCAAAACTCAGCCCTGCTCTGGCCCATTACAATCGAGGAAGTGGATCAAGCACTTTAGGACACCCCCAAATGCAAGGCTCCTGGACCTGATGGCTTCACCAGCGATTTTTTCCACTATTGTTGGCCGATGATCAGGGTAGAGGTTTGGGAAATTCTTGAAGACTCCAAAGCCACTGGGCAAGTCCTCGAGGCTCTTAATTCAACTTTCCTCACCTTAATACCCAAAGAGGGGCAGGCAGACCACCCTAAGTAGTTCAGACGCATAGCTCTTTTCAATGTCATCTACAAACTCCTAACAAAAGTGATTGCTAGGAGACTCAAGCCTATCTTACCGACAATTATATCCCCGGAGCAATCAGGCTATGTTGAAGGCAGACAAATCATGGACAGCGTCATCCTAGCACATGAAGTGATCCACTCTCTGCAGAAGACCAAAACACCAGGTATGCTCCTCAAATTATATCTCTCTAAATCCTTTGACAAGATAAGCTGGGAATATATGCAGGCAATGCTCCTAGCTTTTGGTTTTGATCAACACTGGGTGACTTGGATTCTGAACCTAACTTCCTCGGCTTTCTTCTCCATCCTTATCAACGGTGTCCCCTCTAGAGCCTTCTCCCCTTCAAGAGGAATTAGACAAGGAGATCCTCTCTTCCCTTTCCTCTTCATCATTATGGCCGAAGGTCTTGATCGTTCCATCCATGCAGCTGTTGAAAGCAACCTTTTGACAGGCTTACCCTTGCATGGAATTTCCCCTCCTATCTCACACAGTCAATTTGTGTACGACACGCTTTTAATGGGCACCCCAACTATCCACGAAGCCAACTCTCTTCTAGCAATCCTCCAAACTTTCTCAGACGCCTCGGGGCTGGACTGCAACAAGGATAAGTCCCAAATTTTTTTCTTAAATACGCCACCTCCGATTCAGCTACATATCTCTGATATCTTGGGTTTCAACAGAAGCTCCCTTCCATCCAAATACCTTGGCATTCCCTTGATTGACAGTGCCCTCAGGAACTCCTCTTGGGAACATCTATTATCCTCCTTTACCAAGAGGCTTTCCTCCTGGACCTACCGAGTTCTAAATCTTCCTAGTCGTCTCATTCTTCTCCGAGCTATCCTTCAAGCCCTTCCTGTCTACACCTTCTCTGCACTGGCTGCCCCAAGATTTGTTCTCACAACCATTAAAAACTTACAACGAAACTTCTTATGGCAAGGCCTCAACTCAGGGAAGAAAATAGCGCTGGTCAGCTGGGACAAACTATGTCGACCCAAAGAGCAAGGCGGCTTGGGATTATGGGACCCCCTCATGATGAACAAAGTTCTAAGCACCAAAATTTGGTGGCGGTGGCTCAAAAACCCCAAGGACCTCTGGGCCAGACTTTGGAGGAATAAATATACGCCAAATGTGGCGGAAAAGAACCTAATTCGATGGAATGGGGACAACCCAGGATCCTTAATCTGGACAGCGGCTAGGCAGAATAGACAGCTGGTTACTCGGCATGCCTTCTAGGAAATCAGAAATGGGGAAACAACTCTCTTCTGGAAAGATTCTTGGCAACAATGGCCAGTTTTAGACAATGAGGATTGGGTGAGGGACATATGCACCCAAGCTACACTCGCGGGCCTGACAAGAGTAGCTGACTATTGGCAGGACAATCCCCCAGAAGACACCTGGCTATGATGGCACCTGGACAGGGAACACACTAATCTGGAAGCACATGTGGACCTGGTACCCTAGCAAGAGGAAATGGCCAAACGAAAGATTCCCAAAATCGCAAGAGAGGATATCCTTCATTGGGGACACTGGCCAAGGGGCACCTACAGTACGCAGGAAGCATATCAGATCATAACTCAGGTAGACCCTCTCCCTACAAGGAAAGTTTGGCACAAAATTTGGAATCTTAAACACTGACCAAAAATCACCCTCTTTCTCTGGCTTGTCTCCCACTCAAGCATACTAACTTGGGATAACCTCTCGAAAAGGGGTTTTGTTGGGCCCTCTATTTGCATGCTTTGTGGAGAGGCAGACAAAACCATGAATCATCTCCTCAACTCTTGCCCTTACACAGCTCAAATTTGGGATCAAATGGCACTCATCATGCGCACTTCGGATCGCCATAGAGATAATATCATTGACACCATCATGGACTGGAGGGACCAGGCTTTCCATTCTCCCCTCCTCAACCGTATTTGGAAATTACTTCCAGGCTTCATCCTTTGGCAAACTTGGAAAGAAAGGAATAGAAGGCTCTTCAACAATGTCTCTCTCCCCTGGCAACATTGCTGGAATCAATGCCGCTGCAATATCATGGAAACTCTCAACCTTCAGCAGTGGACCGACGAAAACTTGCTCAGCATTCCTTCCGAACTCCCAATCCTCCAGCATTGGCAGCCTCTTCCCTCTCATCATTCTCTACCCCCCTCTTCTCCTTCCACCCCACTCAGCAGCCCCTCCTTTTGGTCTCCCCCCCCCAGTAGATTTCATTAAACTCAACTTTGACGGAGCCTCTAAAGGCAATCCAGGCGCAGCAGGATATGGAGTAGTCTTCCGCAACCATCAAGGGCACATCATTCTCATAAGCGCAGGCAACCTTGGTCATTCAATGAACAATGCAGCAAAACTCTGGGGACTCATCCGGGGATTGCAATTGGCCATTGATTACAATTTCACCAAGCTAATAGTCGAGGGGGACTCTTAGGTCATCATCAATCTGCTCCACAGAATTCTAAATGGAGCAAACTTGGACAGAATGTCGCCTAGTTGGAGACTCTCACATGGGCTACAGATTATCATAGACCTAATGAAACCAAATAAGGTAGTCATACCTGCTCATGTCAGGAGGAAGGCGAATCAAGTCGCAGATGAACTAGAAAATATGGGAACTAATTGGAACGGACCAGAACTCCTCTACGACTCAGCTCTGGAATCTGATCACCCCATTCTCCAATGTTGTATCCGCAAAGCTGGAACAGTGGACACACCCCTGGATGGGGTGCTAGTGAGTTACACCTGGCGCAAGGCGGAGGAGAGGAATGGCCAGTGAGGCATGGAGCCATGTGATGGGCTCGTGCCATCGCATGCCACCCCAAACCAGCATTAAATTTCCATTACCATGTCACAGATGATAATTAAGCAGCTTCCCTTTCTGCTCAAGATTCATTTCATGGCCGGATTATCCGTGTATGCCTTCTGTCTCTGCGCGCGCTCCGACTGGCATCCCCCTCTGCGGCCTTCGCCTAAGCTAACCCAAAATTTCATACTAATAGCAGCCCTGGTTTGGCTATAGGCATTCTACCATTGCCTGTTGCACTTGACATCCTCTTTTCGTTACAAGACGAGCCTCATGCCACGCCCTCGAGGGTGACCAAACAGAGGTTCTCCATGGAAACCTCGTCGGCCCTCTGTATCGCCCCCTGATTCACCTTCCTCCTGCTCCTCTCCATCCCTTCAGCCTAAGCCAATTCTTCCTCCCCCCACCCCGGTTCTGTCCGTTTCGCAATTTGATAGCCTAGCTATCATCCCCAGGCTATCGTGTTCCTCCTCACGCCACCTTCCTGATCCCCCAACGGTCGGGCCTCCTCTTGCACCAATTCCTAACTCCGCTGGGAAGACTATGGGAGCGCTACCTCCTTGCGAGCCTCGGAACACCGAGAACCAGTCCACGAACTCTTTACTTGACACACATCTACGAGAAAGCCTTGCAATTCTCTTCAGTTTGGTCTTCGAACTCCGTCAGGGGGTGGAAGACCTTCAATTTCGTCTGCAAGACATGGATGGAAAGGTCGCAGTCCTTCTCCAGCTCATTTCCTCCCTTCAAGAGGCTTTCCCCTCGGACCTCGTAGGCGCGGCTTCAGCAGAGGAACCTGTTGTTGCGACCAATGGAGGAAATGCCCAGGCGCAGCGTTCCGCACGAAATGAGAAGGAGCAAGCCAAGCACGAGGACATGGCCATGGAGGTGGACACAACACGTTGCGCGTTGCATGATACCTCGCCATTTGTCGACAAGACCGAGGGAAGCGTGGACACTGGAAAGCAGTGGGCCGATCAAGTGACATATGTTGAGGAGGAGCCGTGGTCCGAGGCTGTCCACGTCACCTGGCCAGGTTATTTGCCAAATGTCTAAGGTCATAAAGGCACTTCAAGTTTCAATAGTTTCTCTACTTTTTAGTTGTTTTCTAGTTCGTTTCAGACTGTTTCCTTAGATTATTACACTACTTATGTCTGAATTCCATGCTGGCTGGACTAGTTTCCCCTCTGTTGGGGCAATCCAGTAACTACAACACAATTATTCTCTGTATTTTGTATCTCTTTTTGGTCTTCGAAGGCCCTTTATATATAATACTACTAACTTACAAAAAAAAACTATCTGTCTAGGAATCCTTTAGAAGATATAGATTTTATCACTTTTAACCAAAGTATCCTTTACAAATTCTTCAAATTGTAACCAAACATGATGCTGATCCAGAGATTCTTTGAACAATAAATCTGCTATAGAGTTAAATTGCAGGTGGATATGCATGCTATGAAACCAAGTGAAAAGAGATTTATATGCCTTTATCTTCTACTGCCAAGGACTTAGAACCTGTGAGAGAATTGTGCATTTACCTTCAAACCAGTCTATAATCACCTTAGAGTCACCTGCAATCATTAATTCATTGAGATGTAGAATCTTTGTCAGAGTGAGTAGTCCCCATAACCCAAGAATATCTACCTTAATATTAATACCTTCACCAACAACAAGTATAGCTTTGATAACATGTTCTGAACTAAACTTAAGAAAAATTCCAACTCCACATTTACCTCCAACAATAGCTCCATCAAAGAATCCAATAGGCTTGTTTTCAAAGTACACCGGGGACAATATATAGTGCAAACTGAGACCTTCATAAACATCCTTGTATTCCTTTACTGACATCAGAATTATGCTACAAATCAGGCCTTCATTATGGGGTAAATCTTCAAATAGAATTTTATTCTTGTAATTTCAAATTCCCCAAAGGATATGGAAAGGAATTGACTTGTGATTTGGAAAGGTAATGAACTAATAAATAATTTTTTTTTGTAATGAAGGATGATCCCAGTATCCTCTGATCTATAGTTTTTTAAGAACTTCCATCTAGATGAGTTGCGAAATTTTGTAATTGACAAACAAGTGCACTATTGTTTCCTCATCATGTAAGCACAATGGACATACCGAAGGGACTATACCTCCTCTAAGTCTATAATTCTCACCAGTGAGGACCCGATTGTTTAGGTAAATAAAAATAAAACAAAGAATTTTTGTAGGGATATTTACTTTCCATATTACTTGATACCACGAGCAAGGCTCCTCATTACTATGTTGTGAGACTAGGGCTTCATACGCTATTTTAGTTGTAAGCTTTCTTGAGGACTTATTCCAGGACCAACAAATTGTATCCTCTTCATTATTCCGAGAAATGCCAGTACCTCTAATAATTGACATATATACATCCCATTCCAATGCAAATGAACCTTCCAGACCTAAATCTACTTAAGAAATACACCCAACAACATCCAAGGGATTATGAATTGCAAGGTTTGTGATGTGTGCCAAAGAATAAATCTTTGCATATTGGAGCATATTAATTATCTCACCCAAAAGCTTATAGGAGGAGTTGCAACAAATGAAAGGGTCCTGGCCCACCAGAACTCTTGAACCACAACCTACATTCCAAGCACACCATCGCTTCGGAATTTCCAAGGAACCCAAAATATGTTTCTAGAAATTAGATGCCACGGGAAATTTATATCCTTCTATCCTCAACCAGAAGATGACATCAAATCCTTTCAAGTATTTTTTTATCATAACTTTGCTCCAAAGACCTGAACCAAACAGTGCTCTCCATAAAGATTTTGTAGCTAAATATTTTGCAAACCAGTGAATATTTCAAATACCCCAGCCACCAGAAGCTTTGGGTTTGGCAATCTTATCCCAACTTGCTAAGTGAAATCCTAAGGGCTTCTTTACTCCTTTTCATATAAAGTGGGAAAAACATTGACTAAGTTTACTTATGATGTTAACAAGGACTTTAGGAAGACCGTGCCAATAAACTAGCATGTTTTGGAGGACATAATTTACCAATACTAATATTTCCCCCAAAGATAACCAACGGTATGTCCAATGACTTATTTTTTTCTCCACCTTTTGTATCAAACAAAGCTAGTCGTTGATCCTATACGTGTTTGTATTTATGAAAAATCCAAGGTATTTCATCCCTTGTTCCAAATCAATCGTCGAAATATCAAAAAGATCCATTCACCTTGATTTTATCCTGTCATCTATATTATGAAAAAGAAAGAATGACTTTTGACAATTTATCTCCATGCTCGAGGCCTTGTAGAAACTAGCTAGGAGAAGTTTGAAGGCAACCCAGTCCTAATGATTTCTTGAGCCCATAATTAAAAAATCATCAACGAAAAATAATTGTGAAATGATCGTACCTGTAGCAACCTTGATTCCTTTGAAACTCCCTTATGTACATGCCTTATTTAGAAGTTTTCTAAGGTCCTCCACCACTAGGAGAAAGATTAAAGGTGAGAGAGGGCATCCATGTCTCAACCCTCTATGAATTTTAAAGAAGCAGGTAGGGGAACCATTTATCAAGACCTCATAATTAGCACTAGAAACACAACCCATTATCCATTGTACCACTTCCCATTTTAATCCAATTTGTATTAGCATCGTCCTAAGAAACTTCCAACTCACCTTGTTATAAGCTTTCCTTAGATCTAGTTTAAGGATGAGAGAATTAAAATTTTTAGTCCTGACGGTATGCAAACATTCTTGTGCAATTCCTACTGCATCAAAGATCAATATGTCCTTTATGAACCCAAATTGTTTTGTTGAAATGAAAGAGGCCATTTTCTCCTTAAGCCTGGAAGAAATAATTTTTGTGATGACCTTATAGACAAAATTACACAGAGCTATAGGTATGAAATCATTAAAGGAAACATGCTTAGAGACCTTTGGAATTAAATCCACACAGGTTGCATTTAAGGATCCAATGACCCGCCCAATTGTCTTGGATTCTTCAATAGCATTAAGCAGGTCCACACCCATAATATAAAAAAAAAAATGGAACATATCTTGTGTCCACCCATCTAGGCCAGGACTCTTGTCCTTGGGCACCATACCTATAATCTCCTTCAATTCTTCAATGGAAATTGGCTTACCCACTTCATCACTTTCCTCATCAGAAAAGAAGCGAGGAACCTCTTTGATAACATTAAATTGTGTGGTCATATCCTCAAATGAAATTTCACTAAACAATGTCTTGAAATGCTTGTAATTCGTGGCCCTAATATCAGATCATGTAGATTTAAAATTACATTCCTCATTTGAGATATCCCATATAGTGTTGATGTTTCGGCGATGTGTAGCATACTTGTGAAAAAAATCATATTTTTGTCTCCACTCTTAATCCAAGTGGCCTGGATTTTTTGTCTCCGCGATTCCTCTTCTAATCTATGAATTCTGAATTGGATTTTTTTTAGGGCGCCTACAAGGCTCAAATCATTCGGGGAGAAAATTTGTGATGGACATTTGAGAAAAATATTCTCCAATTTCTGCTCTATCCTCCAAAGTTCTTCCTGAAGAATTTTATTTTTCTCCCTTTGCCACAATATCACATTGTGTTAAGCTTTTTAAGCTTTGACATGAACAACTTCATTGTCGAAGGGTGTCTTGAGTGTGCCATAGACCTCCATGAGGATCTAACCAATAAAATGAACTTTGGTTCTGTCAACCAGACGCGATTAAATTTAAAGGGGAAAGGATATCTATCAGAGGACTCTTCAATTTGAAGAAAGATAGGGTTATGATATGAGATTACAGAGTTAATATCCTAGGACCTGCATTTATCAAAAATCCCCAATAAATCTTCATTAATTAAAAATCTGTCTAGGCCCTTTGAAATTCCCACAGATCATGAGCATCCATTTCTCCAGGTAGGAGATAAATGACAAGAGAGGATATCCACTAGACCCATTTTAGAGAACAACTCAGAGAAATAAAAAGACTAGGAATCCAATCTTACATGATCCCCCCATACTTCCCTTGCAGAAAGAGTAATATTTAAATCTCCACCAACAATCACATATTTAACCCCTAAAAAGTCGTAGTCTTCTAGGGGATGCCATAAATCCTCCCTATCCTTGTAGGGGCCATAACAATTTAGAAATTTAATCCTTCTGGAAATTTATTTGTGCCTACCTTCAAGTAGAATTCTTGCATAAGTGCTAAATGCACAGAGACAAACCAAAAAAGGGTTCCAACCACTGAGAAGACCCCCCTAACCGTCCATTCAGATCCAAAACTACACAGTCCCAGGAGGGATAGACCTTAAGAAAAAAATCAACAATTTTTTTTTGAGAAGCGATAGTCTCTTGTAGGAATATAATGTCAAGACAGACAATAGAAACCAAATGTTTGAGGGTTTTTAATTTGTAGGAACCCCCTACCCCACGAATACTCAAAGAGAGAATTAACATAAGGACACATCTTTCTTAGGTTCCAATGCTCTAAGTTCCATATGTGAAGAAGTGGAAACAATACTAGGGGAGGATGGGGAGAGTGTCGGTGAGAAGGTTTCCAAACCGCCTTCAATGGCAAAAAAACCCTTCCTATTGATTATGTTTTGGTATTTTTTGCGAACCATAACATTCAACCTATCTCCAGTGCCCAAAAGAGGTTGAAAGCGATTTGAAATAGAAAGTGGAGTGTAAGATATTGCTTCATTATAAGAAACCTTAGGGGCATCAAGCTTTACCTGGTTACCACCAGAGCCCAACCGGCCAATGTCCGTAGATTTCCCAATCAAAGGGTCCATTATGGGTTTAGCCAAAGATACAGGGACATAGTGGAGAACATGGGTGTCATAAATAGAATCTCCCAAAGGAGTAGAGTTAATATAAAAAGAAGGTGGTGCAATGGGAACTAAAGATATACCCCCTTCCCCATTATCAATAGTCACATCATCCTAGATCTTCTCAACTAACTTTTTAAACACTAAATCCCAAAAACCTCCAAATATCTCCACTAACTAATCCTCGTGACTGATAAGTGTAGTAAATTATTCATTAGAAAGTGAAATAAAAAAGGAGGGGGAAATACGCTTCAAATTACCTAGAAAGGAATCTTCCATAGGAGAGTTGGTTACTTTTTCACAGTCGAAGTTGAATTCCCGGGGTTGTTCTACTTCAATCGTTTGGAGATTGTCCAAAACACATCCTATTTCTTGAGAAGGCTTCGGAAAGGTGGGGCAGTTTCCACATAGATATCGAGTCTTCCAACAAAGGTGGCATCAGAAGGGCCCGCGCCAATAATATAGGGCATGTTTGAAGGTGGAGTCATCAACCAAAACCTAAACTTCGTTCTGTTATCACTCCAAGAGTCTTTTCCCGACTGTAAAGGGAACGAGCTTGGTAACTTCATCAAATGTTTAATAATGTATAAACTGGATCAAGTTGGATGACTTGATATGCTCTCATTCACTCAAAATACACATGGATACACTCAAACATAAAATTCTTTCAACTATAATTGTTCAGTTTAATCAAGATGTGAAAGTATGAAGAATGCTTATCATATTAGTAGAAACGCACACACAGGGATATATGTGAATGACCAACTATAATAGGCGGAAATACTTATGAGCCTATTCTATCAATGAAGAAATAATATGACAGTTATCTATCATTAGATAAACATAGACAAATTCATAAAACATTTACTCATAAGCATATAAAATACAGAAGATGGAAGTCTGAACAATTTACAGTGAAAGAATCTCCTATTTCAATATGTTTTCCAAAATGTGTCTCATACATGAATAATAGCCAAATCTCCAAAGTCCCCTTTAGCTCCTCCCTTTGGTCCTCATTATATAGATATTACATGATCATATAGATCCAAAATATATTGATCTCATAATCGCTTCACCTATCCTTTGTTTGTTGAAGATATTCAACTCAAATCCGAATTTGTGAGGTGGCTAGCAAAAACAGAGTATACAATTTCTGGAAATATTCCTCTCAAAGATTCACCCATATCTCCCAAATCCTAATAGATGTTGAAAAAATGAGAGAGGTTTTTGAAGAGGAGCTCGTTCTTGTGAAAAACCTCTCACTGTCCAAAAATAAATTTCCAACTCATCGAAATCTATCTCCAAAAAAATTGACTAAAACAGGAAAACATAGATTTCCAAAATCTAGTCATATTCCTACAATCTAGGATTTTATCCCTAGAATGTTTCCATTGATGAAATGAAGTGACACCTACACCCATGGATGATATTTTATGAGATATTTAAGGAATAGTCATCATCTACCCCTAAAAATACTCCATCCAAGTCAAACTTAGACTTTTTGACCAAAATTATTGAAGTCTGGAGAGTTTGCAGCGCAATACACAGGAAAAAACTACTTTGCGCTACAAACTGGTTGTAGATGGATGTTTTGAACTTTGTGCATGAAGAAATGACTTTGAAGGTGAACAGGGCTGAAAGTAGTCTCTTTAGACCTGATAATTCATATGATAACCTGTGTAGGCTTGAGAACCTCAATTTTTATCATTTAGGCTTCCTCATACTTCATTTTGCAAAACTAAAGTTTGATATCAAAATGTCATATTTCCAATGATATAGACAAGTGTTCAATGCCTTTGGAGTTGCTGCTTGAAAATTGAATACCCTGTAATCTGAAGAACATTTAAAAAAATGCCGAGTTTGTATACATAATCTCCCTTTGGCCAATCCATCAACACAAACCCTAGAACAAAGTATTTCTGTGATATACATTTCTGCTATACTTTAGTGCTTGCTAAGGTTTATGGTCTTCAACTTCTCTAACATAAAACTTCCTCCATGCTGCTATCATAAGTATCTCCTCTGAACTATGTCAAATCATTCACCATTTAGAGGACCTAAATAAAATACATGCCTTCCTTTTTGTTGCATACAAAGACCCTAGCCCGATGGCTGTGTTATTCTTTTCTATACTTGTAAGGGCTATAAATATGTCATGCTAGGTATACTTCTCTGCAATTGCACTCACAAAACCTTGACATACTTGTTTCTTTCTTCATATGTTTCCTTGGAGCCATTAGACAACCAAACACCTACTATAAATGCTTCTACACAAAGAAAGTTAGAGAAAAAACTTCAAAGGACAAAAACTCTATTTGTTTCCAAGCAAAACTTAGTATTTTTCCTTTCATGATGAGCTACAGCTTTTAGAAGAGGATCTTAGAGCTTGATGATGACTTAAGAACCTTTATGAACCTTCTTGATATACTTTTCCACTTGAAAATACTTTAAATATCAAAACATGGCATCCTCACGAGTTGGTAGCGCACTTAGTGAAAAAATAATCATTTGCACTAACAACTGACCAGTTTGTAGTGCACTCAGTGTAAAAGTAGTGTTATGCGCTGACAACTCTTCATAATGAAGAATTATGGCAAGATAAAGATCAAGTGATGATTTAAAGTGGAATGATGGATCATTATGGACCATAAGTGACATTTACAACTTGTGATTGACCTTTAAATGATGTGGATGACTTGACTAAGACTTAGGACAACCACCAAAGATGACCATTTAGTCACCTATCATTTTATTTGACATGACCAAAATCTTAATGACTACACTCAATGAGACATCAAATTATGCTAAATTCCCAAGAAAACAAAGACTAAAATTACTTTCATGACTCAATTCTACCAGTACTTTCTCAGAGCTAACATTTGGGTCCAACTGGGATGGAAACTTCCCTGTGAGGTTTCCAAGAACCTATCAGTTTCAGTGGCCTTTACATTGGGCTATGGAGTCAATATTCAACCATTATCTGAACATCTTCAAAACCCACCTTTATTCCAACAAACTAACTGCTACTGCTGAAAATCTTGAAAGAAATCACATGCTCGGGAATCGAGCTTATTTCTTATACTACCCTGCTCTAACTAGATCTGCAACTTGGTCAAGTAAAGGTAGACTTCCATAACAACCATTTAAGTAGTTTCAAAATGGAAAATATTTCGTCCATACCACTGATCAATAGATGATGTCTGAAATGTAACAACAGTGATACAAAGTCCTTCAGGAAACAAGACTCACCCGGAAGTGATGATGAGTAAAAGAAATTTGAAATTTTCACGTACTCTGAACCATATGACTCCATCAAGGCTGCAACTGGATCCTTGAAACCAAGATCAGAAACATGTTTCTCTACAAAAAAAAATGTGCATCCATGACTGTCTCTTTGCTCACAAACATATGACTTTCTAGTTCTCTTGGGATCAATTCTCGATCATTAGTAGAAACAATCATTTCTTTAGAATGATGCTCACAAGATAATGACAAAATATGGTTTACATCATATGGATTATGATCAACTAAGAACATATAGTTGTCAATGCAGTCATCAACTATCTCATCCTCAAAATTGTTTGAAAACAGCTCATGAGATTGACATGCATACCTGTCCATAGAAACATCTACAAACACTAGGGAATCTGATTCCCAATCTGATATTTACTCACACTCTTGCTGCTATTCCAAATCCATTTCGTACTCATGACCTTCTTGCTCAAAATATGAAATATATTGACAGTTTCCTTGCTCATGTGCATGCAAATTTTGAAAGAAAACCCGATCTCGGATCATCCTAGAAGCACGGATGTTCTCCTCAAATTCATGAGCATCTTCAAATAAACATGATAAGGATGAATATTTCCTTTCTAACAGGAGAAGGACAAGCTCTGAATGTTGAGCCATAACATAATACACCATGGAAACAGTCTCTATAGGATGGATTTCAAAAAGGTATGTCATAATAAATGTTGTAGAACCTTCGATTGAAGACAGACAAAGCTTCGTCTTCACCTCTCCTCAAAGCATAGAAATCAGTGAGGTAAAAATCAAATATTTGTTCTCACCCCAATGCTTCGAAAAAACATTGGAAAACTCAAGCCATGAACCAATGGAATCATCTCTCAAATTCTTAAACCATACTGCAACATCTTTAAACAAAGTTTTGGAAAACAATCTCATTGTAACATCATCATGAACTATCTCAAACATATCAACAACATTTTCAAGGCCTCCAAATGCCTCCTAGCTGTAACATGATATTCTCCAGAAAACCAGGGAAGATACTCAAGGTAGTCAAGAGGATAAATATGAACTTGGAGATATGGCAGCCTTAGAGGCTTGAACATCTTCATTCAGATTTTAGTTTGAAAATCAGTGGGCATGAGGATAAACAAGTTTATGGAAAGGCTCAGAAGTAATGGAAAAAGGTACTAAGATTTGAGAAGGTTTGAAACGGTCTCAACATCCTCAAGGTTACATGGCTGATCAAAGTTAGAAAGAATTTAAATACAAAAATCATCCTTATGAATAGGTTGGGGTAAATATATGAGATCAACATCAACAACATAAGGAGGATGCAAAATTTCCTCGTCTAAGGATGGACATATAAAGGAAGGATGATGATCATCCGAATATACAAAACATAATATGATCCTTTTGATACATGAAGGGAAAAGAAAGAATGAACTAATAAAGAACAACAACAATTCATGAAGAAGACTCATAAATTGATACCTGGATTTTCCCTTATGCCCTTTCATCTTTCTGTCAACTGGATCCTCCCCAGTGGAGTCTTTGATTGTAGAGTCGCCAGACAGATTGCTACAGTAAATTATGTGTCTTTCCTTTGTCTGCCATCAAAAGTAGGATCTATGTTGTTCTCCCATGGAAACTAGCTCACTTCCTTTCCTCGACAATGACGCCATTTTGTTATCACCACAAGAGTCTTTCCCTGACTGTAAAGGGAACGAGCTTGGTAACTTCATCAAATGTTTAATAATGTATAAACTGGATCAAGTTGGATGACTTGATATGCTCTCATTCACTCAAAATACACATGGATACACTCAAACATAAAAGGATTTCAACTATACTTGTTCATAAAGTTTAATCAAGATGTGAAAGTATGAAGAATGCTTATCATATTAGTAGAAACACACACACATGAGCATATGTGAATGACCAACTATAACAGACAGAAATAATTATGAGCCTCGTCTATCAATGAAGAGATAAGATGATAGTTATTTGTCATTAGGTAAACATAGACAAATTCATAAAACATTTACTCATAAGCATAGAAAATATAGAAGATGGAAGTCTGAACAATTTACAGTGAAAGAAGCTCCTATTTCAATATGTTTTCCAAAATGTCTCTCATACATGAATAATAGCCAAATCTCCAAAGTCCCCCTTAGCTCCTCCCTTTGGTCCTCATTATATAGATATTACATGCTCATATAGATCCAAAATATATGGATCTCATAATCTCTTCACCTATCCTTGGTTTGTTGAAGATATCCAACTCAAATCCGAATTTGTGAGGTGGCTAGCAAAAACAGAGTATACAATTTATGGAAATATTCCTCTCAAAGATTCACCCATATATCCCAAATACTAACAGTTGTTGAATAACTTAGAGAGGTTTTTGGAGAGCATATCGTTCTTGTGAAAGATCCCTCTCACTTTCCAAAAATAAATTTCCAGCTCATCGGAATATATCTCCAAAAAAGATGACTAAAACAAAAAAACACAGATTTCCAAAATCTAGTCATATTCCTACAATCTAGGATTTGATCCCTAGAATGTTTCCATTGATGAAATGAAGTGACACCTGCAACCATGGATGATATTTGATGAGATATTTAAGGAATATTCATCATCTACCCCTAAAAGTACTCCACCCAAGTCGAACTTAGACTTTTTGACCAAAATTAGTGAAGTCTGGAGAGTTTGCAGCACAATACACAGGAAAAAACTGCTTTGCGCTACAAACTGGTTGTAGATGGTTGTTTTGATATTTGTGCATGAATAAATGACTTTGACGGTGAATTGAGGGAAGGAAGTAGTCTCTTTAGACCTGATAATTCATATGATAACCTGTGTAGGCCTGAGAACCTCAATTTTTATCATTTAGGCTTCCTCATACTTCATTTTGCAAACCTAATGTTTGATATCAAAATGTCATATTTCCAATGCTATAGACAACTGCTCCATGCCTTTGGAGTTTCTTCTTAAAAAGTGAATACCCTGTACTCTGAAGAAAACTTACAAAAATGTTGGGTTTGTATACATAATCTCCCATTGGCCAATCCATCAACACAAACCCTAAAACAAAGTATTTCTATGATATACATTTTTGTTGTACTTTAGTGCTTGCTAAGGCTTATGGTCTTCAACTTCTATAACAGAAAAATTCCTCCATGTTGTTATCATAAGTATCTCCTCCGAACTATGTCAAATCATTCACCATTAGAGGACCTAAACAAAATACATGCCTTCCTTGTTGCTTCATACAAGACCCTAGCTCGATGACTGTGTTATGATTTTCTGTACTTGTAAGGGCTATAAATCTATCATGATAGGTATACTTCTCTACAAGTGCACTCACCAAGACTTGAAATACTTGCTTCTTTCTTCATATGTTTCCTTGGATCCATTAGACAACCAAAAACTTGTTATAAATTCTTCTGCATGAAGAAAGTTAGAGAAAAAACTTCAAAGGACAAAATCTCTCTTTGTTGCCAAGCAAACCTTAGTAGTTTTCCTTTCATGACGAGCTTCAACTTTTAGAAGAGTATATTAGAACTTGATGATGACTTAATAACCTTTATGAACCTTCTTGATATACTTTTCTACTTGAAAAGACTTTAAATATCAAAACAGGGCATCCTCACGAGTTGGTAGTGCACTCGGTGAAAAAATAACCATTTGCATTGACAATTGACTAGTTTATAGCGCACTCAGTGTAAAGGTAGTGTTATGCACTGAGAACTCTTCATAATGAAGAATTATGGCAAAATAAAGATCAAGTGATGATTTAAAGTGGAATTATGGATCATTATGGACCATAAGTGACATTTACAACTTATGATTGACCTTTAAACGATGTGGATGACTTGACTAAGACTTAGGAAAACCACCAAAGATGACCATTTAGTCACCTATCATTTTATTTGACATGAACAAAATCTTAATGACTAGACTCAATGAGACATCAAATTATGCTAAATGGCCAAGAAAACAAAGACACAAATTACTTTCATGACTCAATTCTACCAGTACTTTCTGGGAGCTAACACGTTCAGTAACCCCAAGTCCAGTTCCATTTCAACTAACACCCAGGCCAAGTGTTTGTTATTCCAACGGATCACCTGTTCATCAAAGTACTTAAACTTTCCCACATAATTTGCGATATCCACAAAAAATATTGTTGACCAAAGTTCTAGGGGAAAATCCAGAAGGAGAACCCAGAGATTTCTTTTGGAGAAAACTTTGGTGAAAGGGATAAATCCTGAGTGCCACCATTTTAACATTAACACCCCTTTGCCTAGAGTCCAGGGAGACTCTAGGATTTTGAGTAGATCCTCCTCCAAAAAAAACTGAAATACTACCCAATGGTTGGATAACAGGATGTACCGGGGGGAGTAACCTACCAAGAGTTTCCAACACTCTCGAATCCAACGAGAGAGCTGTGATTTCCTTAGCCGAGTAAAGTAAAACTTCCCGACTAAATATTTTGTGGCAAGCCTGACAACACGCTCCATAAATATGTCTTTACCAAGAACATAGTGATCATGTTCTTCACGGACCTTCCAACATTTAGCAATGCAATTATGTTTTTCCACAACCCCTTTACTTCTATTCTTACTAGCTCCTCCTTCACGCATCGAAGAGCATGTAAATTTCTTGTCGCTACATAATCATGTGCCTCCTCCCTTCGAACAATACCCTAAAATCAAAGGATCCCCAACCTTAGATGGAGGATTCAGCGTTTGTGAAATTTCAGAACAATTCAAGGCCTTCTCGAGGTTGTCATTATCATTTTCAGTAAAAGAAAAAATGATATTAAACCCAGAAACAATTTTATCTCCCTCCACCCAGTTACACAGAGTCGACCCAACTCTAGCCCTATTTGCAACATGGATGTGTGACTCTTTCCCTCCAACAAAGAAAGGTATTATTGGAGGGCTTGAGAACCCAATGTTTCATGAACCCTTCACGTGATGGCCCACCTTCCTCCCATCATATAGAGTATCTGTGACTGATGTCGAGAAGTTTGGAGTACCCACATTACATTGTGAAACTAACACGCGAGCATCAATTGCAGGCTTCTTTTGGCACTCGTACAAGAGTTTATAGGTCTCATCAGAAAGAAACAGACCTTCCCTCTCCCACAAGGTGTCCTCATTAGCCCACTCGGTATCCATCAGTTTTTCCATATCAACCTCCAGCTATAAGCTGCGATAGAAACCGGTGTTCCAAAATACCTACCAGGACAGTAGAGAAGTCGCATCATCTGGGGACCTTTACTCCTAGATCTTGCTCTGTCGAAACCCTAACCCTTGATGAGTCCAAAACTAAGTGGTCACCACTTTTCTCACTACATTATTTGGTCAATCTAATCTTGCTACCAGTAAACTACACCCACATAGCGTGTTAAATCGTTTTTATCAAGATACAAAAACTATTTAAATTTCAAAGTGATTTGTATTTGTTTAATAATAATAATAATAATGACAACAACTCGACAAATCATAAATGCAGTTTTGTTTTTAAATTCAAATAATAAACATATTAAGCTTCATCGAATATATAATAAAATTTTATCTATTTATTTATTTTTTATTCATATTTTAATTCAAATAATAAAAATATTTTAGTTTGATTTATAGTTGCAATTTATTTAAATTTAAAATTAAGTTTAAAATTTGTTATAAATATATTTATCTTTATACAATTGATTTTTTTTTAGTTTTTGTAAAGAATGAAACTTAATTTAATATTGATTAACTATTTTATTTTATGGAATTGAATATGTAATAAATTTGAATTTTATGAAAATCATCTCAATAGTACTTGCATTTATTTTTATTTGGATATTTAATTTAATTTAGTGATTTTAGTTTCTTTATTATTTATTTTTTTAATAACTTATTATAAAAAATTTACATTATTTTATATATTTAATTTTAATTAATTAATTTTTATTTTTTTTTTAATTTAAAGTAAAATGTCCATTCAACTTTTATAAATTTAATTTTATCTTCTTAAAATTAGAATAAAATGTTTATTTATTTATTTTTAAATAATTTTAAGATTCTTATTTTTTTAATATTTCATAGTACTATACTTAATTTTATTTTAATAATAATAATAATAATAACAACAACAATAATAGTAATTTAATTTTAAGGTCACGACCATGCCAGACACCAAATTGATGTATGAGACCCTCTTATTTGTGGGATAAGATACCAATTTCCGTTTTCTTTTTAATAATTTAATTATTTATTTTTCACTTTATATTTTAATTGATTAAAAAAGAAAGAATAGAAAATTCATTTAATTTTTTTTAAATAGTTTTAAGATTCATACTTTTAAAAAATATTTTATAACCTTATACTTATTTTTTTTAAATAATATTTTATAATTTTACATTTAAATTTTTTTAACAATTTTTTTAAAGAAGTTTTGAAGACCTAATTGAGAACTTGTTTGGTATTGAGTTGGTCAAGCTCTGCAACTCTTACAACTTCTAGATGACTTGTATTCATGGGCTAAGTAGTAGTGTCATAGATTATGTGATATCTGATATCAGTGTTTCCAGCCAAATAATAACTTTTGACCTTTTAAATGACCATGAACTCAACTCTAATCATAGACCTTTAACCCTAACTCTAAACTTTACCATGCACAAAAGTAAAGTTGACATTTTCTTAAAGGATTTAAATAATGAATTACATCTTCTAACTTATAAGGACAACATTGAAGACCTCTATCATAATTTTACAACTACCCTTTCCACTTCTATTAACAAGTTCTCTTTCGAATTGTCCTGTATAAAGAATAATAGAACGACAAACCCTTGGTATGATAAATAATGTAAAATTGTTAGGAAAGCCATTAGGGATGCTTCTAATGAGTTCTTAAAACTCGATAATATCAATATGCACAAATCCCTTATTAAAAGGAAAAAAATGTACTATATCAATAAAATGAAAGATCATCTTTCACAATTGTCTAAGTTGGATCCTAAGAAGTTCTCGAGGAAAATTCTAATCCACAATACTAAAGAAAATAATATGATTCCCTTAAGGGACTGGAATACCTACCTTAAAATTATTTACGAGCTCCCTAATGCCATGGACACCATTCCTATTGTCCCTATAGAGGATGAAGTTTTTTCTTTGGATGACATAGAGTTCAGGGTTAAGCGGCTTGCAAATGGGAAAGCTAAGGATATTGAAGGCTACCAAGCTGAAATTTTTAAAATCGGAGGGTCTGTTTTCCATCACTACACAAGCTCTTCAATTTAGTAGTCAAGCAGGGCTTCCTTAAACCCTGGACGCAAAGCCTCATTATTCCTATTTTTAAAAACGAGGATATAAACATTCCCTCTAATTATAGGACCATTATGATTAGCCCGATTTTATCCAAGTTTTATGGAATTATTTTGGAAAAGAAGATTAACCTTTGGATAGAAAGTCATGGTAAAAGAGCTAAAGGCCAGGCCAGGTTTAGGAGATATCATTCAACTGTGGACCATATTATTACCTTTAGGATCATTGTAGAGGAGTTCTGCAATACTAAAATCAACATTTTTTGTTGTTTTGTTGACTTTAGAAAAGCCTTTGACACGGTTCCCAGGAAAAACCTTTGGAATAGGTTGGAAGAGATCAAAGTGCCTTTCGAGTTGAGGGATGTTGCAATAAGGTTGTATGGGAATTATATTTCCAAGTTTAAGAACACTGAGGGCTGGTCAAAATAGATTAATGACAATACTGGAGTCAAGCAAGTTTGTCCCTTGTCCCCTACCCTTTTTGGAATATATATTGACAAGTTAGAATATTGCTTGAAAGAAGTAGGTTGTGTCAGCCATACTCTCACTGATATAGTCATTAGTCTTCTTTTTTATGTCTATGATATCATTCTGATGGATATGAGTCCTCACAATCTTGAAAATGAACTAAGAATCCTCAAGGATTTTTGCTCCAATATGGGTATGACTATTAATACTGACAAGACCAAGGTCATGATAATTAAATCCAATAAGATCACTTATGATACCTTCGTATATGACAACAACAATTTGGATGAAGTGAATTCATACAAATATCTTGGAAACGATATTCACCACAAGCTCAACTAGAATGATAGCATTGAGAAAATGATTATTGGGTGATGGAAATCTTATTATGGGATTGAAAACAATTGTAAATCAATCGGTCTTTGGGTATGGGATAAGAAGAAACACTTCTTTGAGACTCTTGTTACGCCTGTTAATATTTATGGATGTGAAGTCTGGGGATGTAGTATCTTTCGTGAATCCGGGAGAAATATAGAGAAAATACAAACAAATTGTATAACCTATAATCTCAAATTTAAAGGAAATACTCCCTATCCCATCCTCCTCTAGAGGTAATCCTTTCCCCCATTGAGAGCATGGCTATGACTACATACCTAATGTATAAGAGCAAGTTAAACAACATGGAAGACAAGAGGATTCCTAAAATTGTTTCAAAATCCAGTCGTAACCACCATCGACTCAAGCGAGGATGACATAAAGATGCTTAGTCTTGGCTAAGTTATTGGGGAATCATGGAAGACACCATTTTGCATAATAAGGATACTATTAAAAATATTATCAAATCAAAATTAAAGGAGAAAATGTGGTGTGATAAAGAGTTAGAGGAAAAAATAAAATTAAGGTATTATAAGGATGTAATCAACCCTATTCTAGAAGATCAAAATTGTCTCTCTGTTTTGAAAAGTGCAAAGAAAAAAAAGACATTGCTAAGATAAGAACAAATTCTCAATACCTCCATAGTGAAACTGGGTGGTGGTCAATTTCTAAAATGCCATGGGAGGAAGGAGTGTGTCACCTTTGTGACACTTAGAAGGTTGAAGATGAAAAACACTTTCTATTAGATTGTCCATCCTGTACCCAGATTAGATCTCAATTTCAAAATATTTGTCACACTACCAACCTTCCTAACCTTTTAACTCAACAAAACTATGGTGATCCTGGAAAGCTTCTCTTAATGCTTTTCGAACACATAAACACAATTTTAAATAATTGCAAGTAATCCCTTACCCTCTTAAGGTTCGATTAGACCAATTCGATCTCAATGAATGCTAATAATCATCATGATCATCATCATTTTTAATAATATTATTAATAATATGATTTTTATTTCCCTTTTAATAATTTAACAATTTGCTTTTAGCTTTATATTTTTAATTAATACAAAAAGTAAAGAAATTTTTTTAATAAGAGATTTTAATTTTTATTTTTTTTACAATATTTAAATTTCCAACCAACTTCATTTATATATTTTATATTTTTTTTTTATTGATTTGTATTTATTTATTTTATTTTAATAATTTGTTATTTTATTGGTTTGTATTTATTTATTTTCTTTTAATAATTTGTTGTTTGATTTTGAGGGGATTTTGTACATCTAATCTCATTAAAAAAAACATAATCAAGTTTTCTATGAGTAGACACCCAACTTCATATTTTTTAAAATTACACTGAAGAGTCCATTCCTTTTTTTTAAATAGTGGTGACTAATTTTTAATATTTCATTAAATTTTACATCTAATTTTATTTTTTAATAATATTAAAATTTATATGATTTTTTTAATAATTTAAATACTTACATTTAATCTTTTCTTTTTAATTGATAAAAAATAAAAACATTATATTTTATGAATGTAATTTACATCTATCTTTTAGTTGAGTTTACATTTAATTATGTTCCATTTATTTTATAGTGTTTTTTATTACAAAATTTGGAAAATCATCTTATTATATTTAAGTTGACATGTAGAATATATGGATTCTTATCTTATTTATTTAATGTTTCCACATTCTAAATTAATATATGCCAAATTAAGGTCACATTGACAAGTCTTTGAATTTCACATTTAAAATCCATTCAATGTTTAAATCTTAAATTAATATAAATGTTAAATATAAGGATATGAAAATTAAACTTTATTCTCAAAAGTTCATTGCTTAAATTTCAAATTTTAGTATAACAACATTTATGTAATCATAAATATATAATATTAGTATCATTTAAGTCAAAATTAATTATATGATATTAACTAACTTCCACAATTTCTTACTTAAGAATCTAGAAGAGTAAGTGTATTAGAAGAAGTGATTGAAGACTCGAGAGTAACTGGATATGTCTCGGGGGCTATCAATTCCACCTTTATCACACTTATTCCTAAGAAGGACAAGCCAGCAAATTTCAATGACTTTAGACCAATTTCTTCATGTAATTTGGTTTATAAAGTCATTTCTAAATTCATTGCTAATAGAATTAAGCTTATTCCTTCTGCACATATCTATAAGGAACAATTTGAATTTCTCTCTAACAAGAAGATATTGGATGCAGCTGGAGTTTCCCAGGAAACAATTCACTCCATTATAGTTAAGAAATTGAAGGGGATGATTCTCAAAATTGACCTTATAAAAGCTTATGATAGGGTGGATTGGACCGATCTTAGGTTTATCCTCTTTCAAATTGGCCTTCCTGTGAATGTGGTTAATTGGATCATGGATTTTGTGACTTCTATCAATTTTGTAGTGTTGATAAATGGCTCACCCATGGGTTTTTTTAAGGGAGTTAGGGGACTAAGACAAGGATTTTCTCTGTCTCCCTTACTTTTTATGTTGGTTATTGAAGGACTTAGTAGATTACTTGGTCACTACAAGGAGGAAGGACTATTTGACGGAATAAAAATCACAAAGAATTTCAATATTTCACATCTACTCTTTGTAGATGATGTCCTAATATTTGGGAGAGGCAGATTGAAGGACCGAGAAATATTAAAAGATATTTTGCAAGTGTTTTGTGATGCCTCTGGGATGGAGATTAGTGATCAGAAATATGTTTTGATACAGAACAATGTAGACATTACTTAGACAGATTGTTCTTCTTTTTCCCTTCCACATTGCATCCATACATTCAGGTTTTAAATATTTAGGCTTTTTTTTAAAACCTAATTGTTATAAGAAGGAGGATTGAGGTTTGATTTTATGAAAATTTGATAAAAGAATGGGTATTTGGACATATAGATGGATTTATTTGGGAGACATAATAACCCTTCTTAAATTTGTTCTAAAGAGCATCCCGATGTATTGGTTGTCCTTCGAAAAAATTCCTTCTTCGATCTTAAAATCCATTAGAAGTAAAATGTTTCATTTTCTTTGGGTTGGTTGTTCTGAAGGGAGAAAAAATTATCTTTCCAGTTGGGAAAGTCTTTCTATTCCTAAGAAATTAGGAGGTTGGGGTATCAATCATTTAGATTGGTTTGGAAAAACTCTTTGTATGAAAGTCCTGTGGAGAGGTCTCTTTTGTATAGGATTGTGGTCTAATTTTTTGAAGGACAAGTGTTTACATAATTCTTCTGTGGTTGAATTGTTCAGATTTCCTCAACACTCTTCTAGAAATGATTCTAAATTTTGGAGAGGCATGTTGTGATCCATCCATTGGATGGTATCTTGGTTAACATGGAAAGTTGGCAATGGCCTCAAGTTGTACCGGGAGTTGAATCCTTCATAGGAGGAGATAAATTCTACAAATTTTCAGAACCTTTATGTGATTACTTAAACAACATGGGATTTAATTATTTGGGACAGATTAGGAATTTGGCTTCCTCGGTCCCTTTACAAAATTATTGACTCTCTGATGATGATATTGGCTTGGTTGGTACTTGGGAAATTGAATGGAATCATTTTATAGATGGATTAAATTATGTTGGCATCAGACTCTTAGAGGAACCAAATTCTCTTGTATGGGGATAGAATGAATCAGAAGGGAAGGTAACAACAAAATTGGCCTATGAGGCCATCTCATCAGCTAATTCTATGATCATATCTAAATGGTGGTTCCTAAATCTTTGGAAAAGGAATCTTCTAGACAAATTAAAATATTTTATGTGGCTCTGTTTGGAAAAAAAAATCCTAACGTGGGAAAATATACAAAAAAGAGGATATCAAGGGCCTGGTATATGCAAATTGAGTTTGAAGCAGGGGGAAACAACTTTTCATTATTTATGCATTGTTCCTTCTTCAAAATAATATGTACCCTAGTTTGTGGTCGATTACATTTATCGGGTACTTGGTGAGATGGTTCAATTGATATTTGTATGCAAAATTGGGTGAAGGAAATGAATTATTTGACTGAATTTCCTATCTTTATAATGTGGGGAGTTTGGATATCACATAATTTGGCCCTCTTCGAAGGAAAATATTTGGATGCATATTTGGTCAGTTATAGAATTATTGCTTATTTTTATGAATTTCAAAAAGACAAATTCTCGTATGATGACAAAGTTGTTTTCTATTCCTTGTCTAATTTATTTGAGAATATGCCAGTAGGTTTCTTTGATGGTGCAACTTATAATGGATTTTGTGGAGTAGGTTTTGTTCACAACATTTTTCAATGCATGCATACTTTGGAGGAGGGAAAGGAACAAATACAAAATATGATATTATTTCTGTTTGGGGTTTGCTATGGCTGGATAGAAAGCTCAAATTGGACAATATTCAAGTAATAGTGGATTGTAAAGTTATTACAAGATGGGCATCAATAATGGTTAATTTATAGGTACTAGCTCTTGATCAATGGAAAAGGAGAATCATGTGTCTCAAGGACGAATTTGTCTACATTTCCTTCTCCCATATTTACATGGTTCATAATTTAGCTGCGGACATATTATCTAAAAAGGTTGTGGGCCTTCCATTTGACATTTTATATTATCAAATTTGTCAAATTGGTGTGTTTTCTAGCACTACTACTATTCCTTTTGACTAGCTTTTAGTCTCTTTTTCATGTGGTTATTACTTTTCTTCATGGTAGATAGAATTTTTTTGAGGCTGAAAAATATGTTAGTATGTATTTAGTGTCTTTGTATATCAGAAGGAAGATTTTGTTTTTTTTGGAGGAACTTCTCTGCCTTGTATGGTTTGGTAGAAAACTGTTTAAGTTCTAGTTACAGGGACTAAGTCTGTATGGGACATATTTTCTTTGATTTTAATAATAGCAAGACAATTTTTTTCTTGGGGAAAAAAGTGTATTCTAATTAAGTGATACTTTGGAGTAAGTGTAATAGATAGGACTAATATGCCACAATTTTTATTTATCAATTTATTTTAAAAACGTTTTGAAGAATTCAATTTACATTTATGACATTGTTAATAGATATTAATAGCTACATCTATCCAATTCTACTTCAACTTTTAAAAACATGGAATGAAATGAAACACATATATATGATCCAGATTTATGAGCGGAACAAAATGAAACACATATATATAATATTAACACATAGATACAATGAAAAATAAGAGAGATACAATGTAACTTAAATTCTATTCAATAAAGAAATCTCTTGAAACTATAAAATGCAGAATGAAACAATCTTGCTCAAATGGTGGTAGTTAATCTCTAAGAAGAGATTTGGTAGCTACGAGCATTCACCTAAGCACATTACAAAGAGACCTCTAGGAATTTTTATCATCAAGAAGTAATCAGAAAAACCTAGACAACAAAAAACATAATGATGGGAGATGAAGCACCAAAATTCATGTGGGCCCCGATAGGGTAAGTTGGTACATCAACTTCCCGGGGTCGTACCTTGTGTATATGATCTCCATTTTAAGCACACGATAGCCCATTTGAAAGGTATATCTGAGGAATACGCATGTCTCCATCACACTATGACTCCATCTATAGTGTGACTTTGGCAAGCCCAAAAAACATTATTTAGGGCCTCAAAACAGCCCCGAAAAGCTAGAAAAAAGCTGTGAAGATGAAAATTGTATGTGAGCTAGTTGAAATAGGTGGGTGGCCACAAATATTCACCTGGAACAATATTCCCCCATTAGGAATAGATGGTCTCCATTGTGTTGATTCTCCCCATCAAATGAGGAAATTTGTATTGAATTTGGCCTCGAGTGAGCCACTTGCCTTAGTGCAGGAGTTGCCCCACTTTGACAACACAATAAATCTTAATATTTTTCTAGCAATTTCCCTTGAATCGTGTGTCCACAATATGATCAGTGGAGGCCTATTCCATGCAGTCATTATTGAGCTCTATCAATGTCAACTGTTTTGCTATCTCTGAGGTGTCCAATAATGGTGGAAAGTATGGTCGAAGGAGGTCCACATTAAACACTGGGTGCAAGCCAAGAAAGGGGGGAATGTTGAACTCAAAATAATTGTCATCCAAAGTCTTGGTGATGGTCTAAGGTTTATACCAGAGTCGACAAAGCTTCCGATGGGGTTCTGTAATGTGTTTTTTCTGCAAGTGCAACCAAACTTTATCTCCCACCTGAAACTTGTGTGGTACCCAGTGTTGATCATGGCACTGCTTGTACTTGGCATTGTGTTACAGAGAAATCCGCTTGCGGAAAAGTGGATTATCTCTTGGATACTAGACCCCTATGACCAAGATAGAAAATGCCATTGTGGACACTAACATTCCTTTATCATAAAGCTAAACTATCAAAGAATAAGAGGGAAGAAAGGCAAGTACCTTTTTACCAACGTTTGTCCTTCTCGCTCCAGGGTGATCTTGATCTCCAAGTTCAGTTGAAGGTCCTGTGGTAGAATGAGAAACAAAAACAGTACTTACTACTCTAATATGATTAGATTTATAATGAATCTATGAAAGAAACAAGTTCATATACACAAACTTTAAAGGAAACAGGCCAAGCATCAATTTATATTAATGAGAACAAAGTGTTACTTACAGACATGGATGTAGTGCAGCAGCTTCACCAAGCTCCCTTTGTCCAGAACCTTGATCAAATAATCCACACACATAATGCTGATGCTTTACAATGTCTCTCCACCCTGTCAATAAGTTAGATGCTTTACAATGTCTCTCCACCCTGTCAATACCACTCATGAGATCATAAGTTTGGTATCTTCAATCTCTATCATGTCATGTACCTTTCACCATGAGAAGACATCCTTATATAAGCTTTGAGAGGCCCAACCACTTGAGAGATCTTTGGGATAAGTTGAGGATTTCTCTCCTTCAGTTGTGGATCTTCCCTAAGATCATGCCATGACCTCTGATTTGAATCCAACCACCTTCAAAGATTGAGGGGATTCTTCCTTGATTTCCTCCCACAAACCAAATTTCGGCCATAAAAGGCCAATGCTCCCTCAAAAGGGGAACAGAGCATTGGAACGCTCCCCTAGAAGAGGGTATAGAGCACTAGCTCTCCCTGACAGTATGTAGGGAAGCACTCCCTTCCAAATTTGACTTTTGAGTGGCTTTTCCATTGGCAAAAGGCTTGTACTCCTTGTCAATTGATTTCTCCTCTTGAAAAATAACATTTGAGGTGTATTAAGTGTCCTTATGATGTCGTTAGAGAGATGACATAGGTAAGATAACAATGTGATGTTTGCGACACCTATGACACTTGCAACCAATATGAGACACTTGTAACAATGACACTAGCCATCATTGCAATGAGTGATTTTGAGGTGTAACAGATTGCCCCTCAAAGTGCGAAGTCAGAAGACAATGATGACTGAAGTACTTTGTAGACTTTTTCAAGCAAAGGTAGAGACACAGAGAACCTGATAGAAGCTGGACACAAGAATCCAACAAACATTAATGACATGTTTCAAGCCCAATGCATGCATACCTATCCTTGAGTGATAAAGACTTTTTAGGTATGGCTGCCATAAAATACACTGCGGATCCATAATTATATTGATAAAAGGTATAGCCACTGAGGATACAATGTGGATCTATACTCCTATGACCTGAATTGATTGTAGCCACGAAGAATACACAGTGGATCTATGAGATGACAAGACATAGCCACGACCAATACAAAGTGGATCTATGTGACAATATATGTGTCATAGCTCAAAAGAACTCCTTTACAACCTGGGAAAAGTATATATATGAGTGATAAATCAACCCAGGGTCTTCTTACTGATCCTGATGTAGTGAAAATCTAACCATATGAATAGATGTCCTGATGTCTAACATGGTAGAAACCACTTGATTATCGGTCAATGAGGTAAACCGTTAACACATGCGAGGGAGATCACCATTGATGTCAATGATTCCCAAGGTACTCTAGTACATTTCGACAAATGTGAATGGATGAGATGAATTTGAACATCTAATGAATCATTCGATCATAGGTCAATGATGTAAACCTACTGTCGGATGTGAGGAGGCTTTCCATTGAGGCATGCAGGTCCCAAGGTACTAACTAATTTCTAAGTCTAGCTCCTAGATAATGTGCTAAATTCGACAGGGATAGACTCGTCGAAGGAGGGCCTGATGATTGACTCTTGAGGAAGATACTTCCCTTGAACACTAAGGCACAACAACAATAACATGACATGGACCAAAACTTGATGATGTAATGGATGTTGTGACTTTAATCAGGTGACCCAAAGGAGTAAAATAAACTTAGAGGATTGGCTCAGTGCAGAGGTTCAACAGATTAAAATGCGTGCAAAGACAAAGTGTCATGTTCAAGGGCGACTGTAAGAGTTACTGGTACTGTTCTAAAAAACTGCTTGGCTTGCTTCCTTCAATTTTTCTCCCATCCAGATAGACAAGTACCTCTTTTTAATTTAACGAGCTCGAGGAGGGTAACACATGCTCAATATAACTCACGTTCAGTAAGTCCCTCTTCCTTTGTTTAATGAACTAGAAAAATTAAGGGTTTGGTCCCATATGGGCCCTTCAATGTATGATTGTTTAACGAGTCCAGAGAAGGTAAACTCTGTGGTTTTTCATATTTAGAGAGTTTGAAAACGACTTAAAGATGACTCCAATGTGGTTCTTTTTTGTAATATTAGTCTTGTGAGGTTGAAAAAGAGATAAATTATCACTCGAAAGATGCCCTTTCAAACCTTTTAATGAGTGTGAAAGGAAGCAATATCACTCGGTAATCTTTTCATGTTTAGAGAGTCTGAAAAGAGTTTAAAGGAGACTCTAGGGGGTTCCTTTTTCGTATATCCATGCGAGCTCAAAAAAGAGATAAAGGGTTGCTCGGTTATATTCTCATGTTTTTACGAGCGTGAGAAAGAACAAAGACTAAGCTCGGTACTCTTCCCCCATCTTGAAATCTAGTGGCTCCCATGGATGTAGTTCATATACACAAACTTTAAAGGAAACATGCCAAACATGAATTTATATTAATGAGAACAAAGTGTTGCTTACAACCATGGATGTAATGCAACAGCTTCACCAAGCTCCCTTTGTCCAGACCCTTGCTCAAATAATCCACACACAGAATGTTGATGCTTCAATGATATCTCCCTTGTGAGATCCTAAGTTAGATGATTTACAATGTCTCTCCACCCTGTCAATACCACTCATGATATCATAAGTTTGGTATCTCCAATCTCTATCATGCCATGTACATTTCACCATGGGAAGACCTCCTTATATAAGATTTGATATGCCCAACCACTTGAGAGATATTAGGGATAAGTTAAGGATTCCTCTCCTTCAGTTGTGGATCTTGCCTAAGATCATTCCTTGACCTCTAATTCGAATCCAACCACCTTTAGAGATTGAGGGGATTCTTCCCTGATTTCCTCCACCAAACCAAATTTCGCCCATAAAAGCAAGTTCATATACACAAACTTTAAAGGAAACAGGCCAAGCATGTATTTATATTAATGAGAACAAAGTGTTGCTTACAACCATGGATGTAGTGCAACAACTTCACCAAGCTCCCTTTGTCTAGACCCTTGCTCAAATAATCCACACACAAAATGTTGATGCTTCAATGATGTAGTGCAACAGCTTTCCAAGCAATAAAGGACAAAATACTAACGAACGAACCTTCATCTATCAACGTATGAGGAACGTCCCGACCACAAAATTTTACCAGAATCTTGAAAGGAATGTGAGAGGGAAGACAAGGTCCAGTTAGCACATCCCAATCAAAAAGGATGGCCTCATTACTTAGAGGGGTTTTCGCAGGAGAAGGAGGAATGCCCCTAGGCACGGTAGATCCTGTATCAATGAGAAAATTGTGGGCAGTATCGGGTTTACTCTCTAGAGGGAGAGTAGGATCGATCGATGGTGGATATGGATCGACTACTTTGGCACTCTTTAGAGGAGGAGTGGGATTGACCAATGATCTAACCGGAGAAACCACTTTGGCACTCCTCAATGGAGGAGTGGGATTAACCGATGGTGGAACCATATCGACCACTTTCACACTCGTCAAAGGAGGAATGGGATCGACCAATGGTGGAGTCAGATCGACCACTTTGACACTCTTTAGATGAAGGGTGGGACTGACCAATGACGAGACTGGATCAGTCACTTGGGTTTCACTTTCCAGATGAAAAGTGGGGCTAATTGATGACATAACTGGATCAACTACTTTGTTGAGTGGTTCAACCGAGGATGAAAATAGATTGACCTCCTAATGAACCGGATTGACCGGGGATGGAACCAGATTGACCATTCTATCAAATAATGATGGGTTGGGGGAAATCTTACGATAACTAGTTGGAAGTTAAAGTTTTTCCAAAAGAGAAGAAGCCTCGCCCATGCAAGGAAAAAGGTGAGAATAATGATCACCTTTGCATAACATAAAAGGGAACTTGACAGTTGTCTTCTTCTTACCAACCTTAACATCACTAGTTTACGGGGTGTCACCAACATGCCTAGTAGGGGCCGATGACGTGGAAGACCACACTTCTAAGACCTTGGGAATACCAAGGGAATCCCTCAGAAAATGGTCACCCTTACAAAGAATGCAAGGGAATTTGGGTTTCAAATTCTTCATTTTAATCTTGATGACCTCATCAACACTGCCAGTACTATTAACAATAGCTAGTTGCTTGGATCCAACATATGATGTAGTTGGAGGCTTGGTCCCTTTCTAGTTCTTCTTCTTCTATTTTCATTTCTTCTTCTTCCTATCAATCTGGCTACTCGATTTAGAGCTTTCACTAGGCAAAGAAGGAGAAATAGAAGGAGACCTGATGGGTGAAGGAGAAAGGTCAACATGAGGTTGATGTGTGGGTGGTGTGCTTACATTTGAAGAACCTGCGTTCGAGATCACCTAAGTGGAAAACAACCATACCGGTAACCCAATTGTGAGACTTGGAAGGCTCAAAGTAGAGATGTAATGAGGACCAATGTTTCCATAAGAAGGAAAAGCAAAGGGTTTCCTCGGCAATGGGGTTCCTTCATTAGTCATTTCGAGAACTGACGCCATAAAAATAAAGATCCAACCTAGATTCTGCTAGGGAGAACAAACAAAACACACTAAAAATCTAGTAAGAAAGCAAGAAAACAAAACCTTATCACAATGATCACACTAGTTGGTGATGAAATCCAACATCGCGGAAATGAATTAAGAAAGGGCAGAGATAGAGCGGGTGTAAAAGTTACATTGACGACCTACTTAACAGACTTACACCTTGGTGAAAGCTCCCACACATAATCATGGGTATACCCTCCAAGGAGCCCGAGTGAGTCTGGCCAATGTTGATTCTAAGTATTGTGAAGACTTTCCCCTCCACAATCACCTTGTGTAAAGACCCTAAAGAGATAGGCCACTGAGGTTACCAACTACAACAGTGATGCATGGGGAAACAATCGACAGTCTGATCCACGTGCAAGGGTAGGGTATCTAGCCCGAAATCAACTTGAAAAGCTTCCACTCATCGTTGTGGGTATACCTTCAAGCGACCCCCATAATATGCACAATCTCTACACCAAGACCAATAAAGCAGGGTGAGTAACTATGCAGTCTTAATGTGACCTTGTGATTGAACCTTGTGTGAGAAGGGCTTCACAGAACAAAATGTAGCAATTGGATTTCATCGCTCCCTAACACAAGATCCTATGTTTGTTTGCAGCTTTGGAAAGTTATCTTTCACACTTATTCAAAATCCCTACAACTAATCTAATGTAGGTTTGCTACCAAAAAATGTAAAAATGTCTAATCAATTTTTAGTTTAGCGCTTGATTTTTAAGGCTGTTGTTACTCAAAAGGAAAATGGCATGGACAATATGGTTTTTTGACCGACTCGAAAGTTATGCAAAGAGATGAATATGCAATCTTTTCATTTCGATGAAATCTATTCTACGAGAAGGAGAAAACATTCATCATTACAGATGCACAATGTCCCAAAATGTCAAAAAACATGCAATTCCTCTACTTCAAAGGCAAGCATTCAAGGAAGACAATAAAATGCAGAGAAGAACCCAAGAAAAGATAGAGAGAAAGAGAAACCACTCAAAACTAATTGCTTGGGAAAATGACCTCAAAGATCAAAAGGAAAAGTACAAAAGACCTTTGAATCTCCTTACAAAGGTTTTCACTTAGTCAGATAAATGAGAAGAAAATGACAAATTGACTCTAAATCGTCAAAGACAAAGAGTGACTTCAAGGTAAGGAAGAAAAATGTCAAAATTCCAAAAAAAAGGTGATCAATTCCTAGAAAGCAGAGTGTTGAAGGCCAAGACCAAGATGTACTAAGGTTGTAAAACTTCTGAGCAAGTGCCAAAAACAAGAAATAAATTTAGAGAGTGAAAACCCTGGAAGATTTCTCACAGAAAAGCAACACCGCTCTGGTGTAAAGGGAACCAGAGTGTTCCAAGGCTCTGTGTAAATCCTATAGGGAGCACCAGCGTGCTGATAGGAAGGGAAGGGGAGCACTAGGCTCTCAAAATTCAGAAAAAATGCCCAGAAAGTCTAAAAAATCAAGCAAACTCAGTCAATCAACTTGAAGGTGATGAAATCAAGAGCCAATCAATCAGATCTAACAATCAAAGATAGTATGGAGAAGGTCAAGAAGTGGGCAAAGGGCCAAAACGAGATCTAGGAAGGGAAACAAAAATTAGAGCTCCTCCCCAGTAGAGTCGCCAATTTCTATTACAGAGAAATCCACTTGCGGACAAGTGGATTCTCTCTTGGATACTAGACCCCTACGACCAAGACAAAAAATTCCATTGTGGACACTGACATTCCTTTATCATAAAGCTAAAACATCAAAGAATAAGAGGAAAGAAAGGCAAGTACCTTTTTACCGACATTTGTCCTTGCTCACTCCAGGGTGATCTTGATCTCCAAGTTCAGTTGAAGGTTTTGTGGTACAATGAGCAACAAAAAAAATACTTCCTACTCTACTATGATTAGATTTATAATGAATCTATGAAAGAAACAAGTTCATATACACAAACTTTAAAGGAAACGGGCCAAGCATCAATTTATATTAATGAGAGTAAAGTGTTTCTTACAGCCATGGATGTAGTGCAGTAGCTTCACCAAGATCCCTTTGTCCAGACCCTTGATCAAATAATCCACACATAGAATGTTGATGCTTTAATGATATCTCCCTTATGAGATTATAAGTTAGATGCTTTACAATGTCTCTCCACCCTGTCAATACCACTCATGAGATCATAAGTTTGGTATCTCCAATCTCTATCATGTCATGTACCTTTCACCATGAGAAGACATCCTTATATAAGCTTTGAGAGGCCCAACCACTTGAGAGATCTTTGCGATAAGTTGAGGATTCCTCTCCTTCAGTTGTGAATCTTCCCTAAGATCATACCTTGACCTCTGAGTCAAATCCAACCACCTTCAAAGATTGAGGGGATTCTTCCCTAATTTCCTCCTACAAACCAAATTTTGCCCATAAAAGGCTAGCGCTCCCTCAAAAGGGGTATAGAGTGTTGGAACTCTCCCCCAGAAGAGGGTACAGAGTGCTAGCACTCCCTGACAGTATGAAGGGGAGCGCTCCCTTCCAAATTTGACTTTTGAGTGGCTTTTCCAGTGGCAAAAGGCTTGTACTACTTGTCAATTGATTTCTCCTCTTCAAAACTAACATTTGAGGTGTATTAAGTGTCCTTATGATGTCGTTAGAGAGATGACATAGGCAAGATAACAATGTGATGTTTGCGACACTTGCAACACTTGCAACCAATATGAGACACTTGTAGTGACGACACTAACCATCATTGCAATGAGTGTTTTTGAGGTGTAACAGATTAACCCCCAAAGTGCGAAGTTAGAAGACGATGATGACTGAAGTACTTTGTAGATTTTTTCAAGCAAAGGTAGAGACACATAGAACTTGATAGAAGTTGCACAAAAACATCCAACAAACATTAATGACATGTTTCAAACCTAAGGCATGCATACCTATGCTTGAGTGATAAAGACTTTTTAGGTATGGACGCCATAAAATACACTGCGGATCCATAATTATATTGATAAAAGGTATAGCCACTGAAGATACAATGTGGATCTATAATCCTATGACCTGAATTGATCATAGCCATGAAGAATACACAGTGGATCTACGAGATGACAAGACATTTCCATGACCAATACAAAGTGGATCTATGTGACAATATATGTGTCATAGCTCAAAGGAACTCCTTCGCAACCTAGGAAAAGTATATATATGAGTGATAAATCAACCCAGGGTCTTCTTACTGATCCCGATGTAGTAAAAATCTAGCCATGTGAATAGATGTCCTGATGTCGAACATGGTAGAAACCACTTTATTACCATTCAATGAGGTAAACCATTAACACGTGTGAGGGAGATCACCATTGATGTCAATGATTCCCAAGGTACTCTAGTACATTCTGACGAATGTGAATGGATGAGATGAATTTGAACATCCGAGGAATCAACCGATCATAGGTCGATGATGTAAACCTACTTTCGGATGGGAGGAGGCTTGCCATTGAGGCATGCAGGTCCCAAGGTACTAACTGGTTTCTAAGTCTAGATCCTATATAATGTGTTGAATTCGATAGGGATAGACTCATTGAAGGAGGGCCTTGGTGTATCCCCCATCAACGACATGAAACTGACACAAAGATATAATTGGTGGATCAAATGAACATGGACTGACATGGGCATTGAAATAGGATATTTGTGATGGCTAACTCTTGAGGTATATACTTCCCTTGAACACTGAGGCACAACAACAGAAACATGACATGGACAAAAACTTGATGATGCAGTGGATGTTGTGACTTTCGTCAGGTGACCCAAAGGAGTAAAAGAAACTCAGAGGATTGGCATAGTGAAAAGGTTCAATGGATTAAAATACGTGCAAAAAACAATTTATGTGTCCAAGGGCGACCGTAAGAGTTACTGGTAGTGTTCTCAAAAACTGCTTGGCTTCCTTCCTTCAATTTCCCCCCCATCTAGATAGACGAGTACCTCTTTTTAATTTAATGAGCTCGAGGAGGGTAACACATGCTCAATATAACTCATCTTCGATAAGTCCCTCTTTCTTTTTTTAACGAAATCAAAGAATTAAGGGTTCAGTCCCATATGGGCCCTTCAATGTATGATTGTTTAATGAGTCCAGAGAAGGTAAAATCGGTGGTTATTCATATTTAGAGAGTTTCAAAATGACTTAAAGACGAGTCCAATGTGGTCCTTTTTCGTAATATTAGTCTTGCGAGGCTGAAAAAGAGATAAATTATCACTCAAAAGATGCCCTTTCAAACCTTTTAACAAGTGTGAAAGGAAGCAAGATCACTCAACAATATTTTCATGTTTAGAGAGTCTGAAAAGAGCTTAAAGGAGACTCTAGGGGGTTCCTTTTTTGTATATCCATGCGTGCCCGAAAAAGAGATAAAAGGTTGCTTGCTTATATTCTCATGTTTTTATGAGTGCGAGAAAGAACAAAGACTAAGCTTGGTACTCTGCCCCTAGCTTGAAAGCTAGTGGCTCCCATGGATGTAGTTCATATACACAAACTTTAAAGGAAATAGGCAAAGCATGAATTTATATTAATGAGAACAAAGTGTTGCTTATAGCCATGGATGTAGTGCAGCAGCTTCACCAAGCTCCCTTTGTCCAGACCCTTGCTCAAATAATCCACACACAGAATACTGATGCTTTAATGATATCTCCCTTATGAGATCATAAGTTAGATTCTTTACAATGTCTCTCCACCCTATCAATACCACTCATGAGTTCATAAGTTTGGAATCTCCAATCTCTATCATGCCATGTACCTTTCACCATGGGAAGACCTCCTTATATAAGCTTTGAGATGCCCAACCACTTGAGAGATATTTGGGATAAGTTGAGGATTCCTCTCCTTTAGTTGTGGATCTTCCCTAAGATAATTTCTTGACCTCTGATTCGAATCCAACCGCCTTTAGAGATTGAGGGGATTCTTCCCTGATTTCCTCCACCAAACCAAATTTCACCCATAAAAGCAAGTTTATATACACAAACTTTAAAGGAAATAGGCCAAGCATGAATTTATATTAATGAGAACAAAGTGTTGCTTACATCCATGGATGCAGTGCAACAACTTCACCAAGCTTCCTTTGTCTAGACCCTTTCTCAAATAATCCACACACAGAATGATGATGCTTCAATGATGTAGTGCAATGACTTTCCAAGCAATAGAGAAAAAAATACTAACGGACAAACCTTCATCTATCAACGTATGAGGAACGTCCCAACCACAAATTTTTACCATAATCTTGAAAGGAATGTGAGAGGGAAGACGAGGTCCAGTTACCACACCCCAATAAAAAAGGATGGCCTCATTACTTAGAGGGGTTTTCGCAAGAGAAGGAGAAACGCCCCCTGGCACGATAGATCCTGTATCAATGAGAAAAACATGGGCAATATCAGGTTTACTCTCTAGAGGGAGAGTTGGATTGATCGATTGTGGAACTGGATCGACCACTTTGGCACTCTTCATAGGAGGAGTGGGATTGACCAATGATCTGACCAGAGAAACCACTTTGGCACTCCTCAATGGAGGAGTGGGATCTACCGATGGCAGAACCATATCGACATTTTTGAAACCCATCAGAGGAGGAGTGGGATTGACTGATGGCAGAGTCAGATTGACCACTTTGACACTCTTCAGATGAAGGGTGGGACTGACAAATGACAGGACTGGATCAGTCACTTGGGTTTCACTTTCCAGATGAAAAGTGGGGCTGATTGATGACAGAACTGGATCAACTACTTTGTTGAGTTGCTCAACCGAGGATGAAACTATACTGACCACCTAATCAATCAGATTGACCAGGGATGGAACCATATTGACCATTCTATCAAATAAAGATGGGTTGGGGGAAATATTATGATAACCAATTGGAAGTTGAATCTTTTCCAAAAGAGAAGAAGCCTCGTCCATGCGAGGACAAAGGTGAGAATAATGATTACCTTTGCATAACATACAAGGGAACTTGACAGTTGTATTCTTCTTACCAACCTTAAATTCACTAGTTGACGGGGTGTCAACAACATTCCTAGCAAGGGCTGATGACGTGTAAGACCACACTTCTAAGACCTTGGGAATACCAGGGAAATCCCTCAGAAAATGGCCACCCTTACAAAGACTACAAGGGAATTTGGGTTTCAGATTCTTCATTTTAATCTTGATGACCTCATCAACACTCCTAGTACTATTAATAATAGCTAGTTGCTTGGATCTAACATCTGATGTAGTTGGAGGCTTGGTCCCTTTATGGTTCTTCTTCTTCTCTTTCCGTTTCTTCTTCTTCCTATCAATATGGCTACTTGATTTAGAGCTTTCACTAGGCGAAGAAGGAGAAATGGAAGGAGACCTGACGGGTGAAGGAGGAGAAAGGTCGACATGAGTTTGATGTGTGGGTGGTGTTCTTACATTTGAAGCACTTGCATTCAAGATCACTTGAGTGGAAAACAACCATACTGATAGCCCAATTGTGAGACTTGGAAGGCTCAAAGTAGCGATGTAAGGAGGACCAACGTTTCTATAAGAAGGAAAAACAAAGGGTTCCTCTGAAAAAGGGGTTCCTTCATTGGTCATTCCGGGAACTGACGCCATAAAAATAAAGATCCAACCTAGATTCTGCTAGGGAGAACAAACAACACACGCTAAAAATCTAGTAAGCAAGCAAGCAAACAAAACCTTCTCATAATGAGCACACTAGTTGGCGATGAAATCCAATGTTGTAGGAATGTAGTAAGAAAGGGCTGAGATAGAGCGGGTGGAAAATTTACATTGATGACCTACTTAACGGACTTACACCTTGGTGCAAGCTCCCACACATAATTGTGGGTATACCCTCCAAGGATCCCAAGTGAGTCTAGCCAATGTTGATTCCAGGTACCGTGAAGACTTGCCCCTCCATAGTCACCTTGTGTAAACACCCTAAAGAGATAGGCCACTAAGGTTACCGACTACAACAGTGATGCCTTGGGAAACAATTGACAGTTCGATCCACGCACAAGGGTAGGATATCTAGCCTGAAATCAACTTTAAAGGCTTCCACTCATCGTTGTGGGTATACCTTCAAGCGCCCCCCATAATACACGTAATCTCTACACCAAGACCAACAAAGGAGGGTGAGTAACTCTGCCAGTCTTAATGCAACCTCGTGATAGACCCTTGTGTGATAAGGGCTTCCCAGGGCAAAATGTAGCAATCGGATTTCACCGCTCCCTAACACAAGATCCTATGTTTGTTTGCATCTTTGCAAAGTTATCGTTCACATCTATTCCAAAGCCCTACAACTAATCTAATGTAGGTTTGCTACCAAAAAATGTAAAAATGTCTAATCAATTTTTAGTTTAGCGCTTGATTTTTAAGGTTGTTGTTACTCAAAAGGAAAATGGCGTGGACAATATGGTTTTTTGAACGACTCGAAAGTTATGCAAACATATGACTATGCAATCTTTTCATTTTGATGAAAGCTATGCTACGAGAAGGTGAAAAAATTCATCATTACAGATGCATAATGTCCCAAAATGTCAAAAAACATGCAATTTCGCTACTTCAAAGGAAAGAATTCAAGGAAGGCAATAAAATGCAGAGAAGAATCCAAGAAAAGATAGAGAGAAAGAGAAACCACTCAAAACTAATTTCTTGGGAAAATGACTTCAAAGATCAAAAGGAAAAGTACAATAGACCTTTGAATCTCCTTACAAAAAATTTCACTCAGTCAGATAAATGAGAAGAAAACGACAAATTGACTCTAAATCGTCAAAGGCAAAGAGTGATTTCAAGGTAAGGAAGAAAAATGTAAAAATTCCAAAAAAAAAGGTGATCAATTCTTAGAAAGCGGGGTGTTGAAGGCCAATTTAACCAAGATGTACTGAGGTTGTAAAACTTCTGAGCAAGAGCCAAAAACAAGAAATAAATTCAGAGAGTGAAAACCCTGGAAGATTTCTCATAGAAAAGGGGCAGTGCTCTGGTGTAAAGGGAACTAGAGTGTTCCCGCTCTGTGTAAAGCCAGCAGGGAGCGCCAGCGTGCTAATAGCAAGGGAAGGGGAGCACTAGGCTCTCAAAATTCAGAAAAAAATGCCCATAAAGTCTAAAAAATCAAGCAAACTCATTCAATCAACTTGAAGGTGATGAAATCAAGAGCCAATCAATCATATCTAAGAATCAAAGACAATATGGATAAGGTCAAGAAGTGGGAAAAGGGACAAAACAAGATCTAGGAAAGGAAACAAAAATCAGATCTCCTCCCCAATGGAGTCGCCAATTTCTATTACAGAGAAATCTGCTTGCAGACAAGTGGATTCTCTCTTGGATACTAGACCCCGACGACCAAGACAAAAAATTCTATTGTGGACACTGACATTCCTTTATCATAAAGCTAAATTATTAAAGAATAAGAGGGAAGAAATGAAAGTACCTTTTTACCGACGTTTGTCCTTGCTCGCTCCAGGGTGATCTTGATCTTCAAGTTCAATTGAAGGTCCTATGGTAGAATGAGAAACAACAAAAATACTTCCTACTCTACTATGATTAGCTTTATAATGAATCTCTGAAAGAAACAAGTTCATATACACAAACTTTAAAGGAAACAGGCCAAGCATGAATTTATATTAATGAGAACAAAGTGTTGCTTACAACCATGAATGTAGTGTAGCAGCTTCACCAAGCTCCATTTGTCTAGACCCTTGCTCAAATAATCCACACACAGAATGTTGATGCTTCAATGATATCTCCCTTATGAGATCATAAGTTAGATTCTTCACAATGTCTCTCCACCCTGTCAATACCACTCATGAGATCATAAGTTTGGAATCTCCAATGTCTATCATGCCATGTACCTTTCACCATGGGAAGACCTCCTTATATAAGCTTTGAGATGCCCAATCACTTGAGAGATATTTGGGATAAGTTGAGGATTCCTCTCCTTTAGTTGTGGATCTTCCCTAAGATCATTCCTTGACCTCTGATTCGAATCCAACCACCTTTAGATATTGAGGGGATTCTTCCCTGATTTCCTCCACCAAACCAAATTTTGCCCATAAAAGCAAGTTCATATACACAAACTTTAAAGGAAACAGGCCAAGCATGAATTTATATTAATGAGAACAAAGTGTTGCTTACATCCATGGATGTAGTGCAACAACTTCACCAAGCTCCCTTTGTCTAGACCCTTTCTCAAATAATCCACACACAAAATGATGATGCTTCAATAATGTAGTGCAACAACTTTCCAAGCAATAGAGGAAAAAATACTAACGGACAAACCTTCATCTATCAATGTATGAGGAATGTCCCAACCACAAAATTTTACCAAAATCTTGAAAGGAATGTGAGAGGGAAGATGAGGTCCAGTTAGCACACCCCAATAAAAAAGGATGGCCTCATTACTTAGAGGGGTTTTCACATGAGAAGGAGGAACGCCCCTCGGCACGATAGATACTATATCAACGAGAAAAACATGGGCAATATCAGGTTTACTCTCTAGAGGGAGAGTAGGATTGATCGATGGTGGAACTGGATCAACCACTTTGGCACTCTTCAAAGGAGGAGTGGGATTGACCAATGATCTGATCGGAGCAACCACTTTGGCACTCCTGAATGGAGGAGTGGCATCGACCGATGGCGGAACAATATCGACCTTTTTGACACTCGTCAGAGGAGGAGTGGGATTGATTGATGGCAGAGTTAGATCGACCACTTTGACACTCTTCAGATGAAGGGTGGGACTGACCAATGACGGGATTGGATCAGTCACTTGGGTTTCACTTTCCAGATGAAAAGTGGGGTTGATTGATGACAGAACTGGATCAACTACTTTGTTGAGTTTCTCAACCGAGGATGAAACTATACTGACCACTTGATCAACCAGATTGACCGGGAATGGAACCATATTGATCATTCTATCAAATAACGATGGGTTGGGGGAAATATTAGGATAACCAGTTGGAAGTTGAATCTTTTCCAAAAGAGAAGAAGCTTTGTCCATGCAAGGACAAAGGTGAGAATAATGATCACCTTTGCATAACATACAAGGGAACTTGACAGTTGTATTTTTCTTACCAACCTTAACTTCACTAGTTGATGGGGTGTCAACAACATGCCTAGCAGGGGCCGATGACGTGTAAGACCACACTTCTAAGACCTTGGGAATACCAGGGCAATCCCTCAGAAAATGGCCACCCTTACAAATACTGCAAGGGAATTTGGGTTTCAGATTCATCATTTTAATCTTGATGACCTCATCAACACTCATAGTATTATTAACAGTAGCTAGTTGCTTGGATCCAACATCTGATGTAGTTGGAGGCTTGGTCCCTTTTCGGTTCTTCTTCTTCTCTTTCCGTTTCTTCTTCTTCCTATCAATATGGCTACTCGATTTAGAGCTTTCACTAGGTGAAGAAGGAGAAATGGAAGGAGACCTGACGGGTGAAGAAGGAGAAAGGTCGACATGAGTTTGATGTGTGGGTGGTGTTCTTACATTTGAAGCACCTACATTCGAGATCACCTAAGTGGAAAACAACCATACCGGTAACCCAATTGTGAGACCTGGAAGGCTCAAAGTAGCAATATAAGGAGGACCAACGTTTCCGTAAGAAGGCAAAACAAGGGGTTCCCCTGACAAAGGGGTTCCTTCATTGGTCATTCAGGGAACTGATGCCATAAAAATAAAGATCCAACCTAGATTCTGCTCGGGAGAACAAACAACACACGCTAAAAATCTAGTAAGCAAGAAAGCAAACAAAACCTTCTGACAATGAGCACACTAGTTGGTGATGAAATCTAATGTCGCAGGAATGTAGTAAGAAAGGGCTGAGATAGAGTGGGTGGAAAAGTTACATTAACGACCTACTTAATGGACTTACACCCTGGTGCAATCTCCCACACATAATTGTGGGTATACCCTCCAAGGAACCCGAGTGAGTCTAGCCAATGTTGATTCCAGGTACTGTGAAGACTTGCCCCTCCACAGTCACCTTGTGTAAATACCCTAAAGAGATAGGCCACTAAGGTTACCAACTACAACAGTGATGCCTGGGGAAACAGTCGACAGTCCGATCCATGGGCAAGGGTAGGGCATCTAGCCCGAAATCAAATTTAAAGGCTTCCACTCATCGTTGTGGGTATACCTTCAAGCGCCCCCCATAATACACATAATATCTACACCAATACCAACAAAGCAGGGTGAGTGATTTTGCCAGTCTTAATGCGACCTTGTGATTGACCCAGGACAAAATGTAGCAATCGGATTTCACTGCTCCCTAACACAAGATCCTATGTTTGTTTGTAGCTTTATAAAGTTATCTTTCACACCTATTCCAAAGCCCTACAACTAAGCTAATGTAGGTTTGCTACCAAAAAATGTAAAAATGTCTAATCATTTTTTAGTTTAGCGCTTGATTTTTAAGTCTGTTGTTACTCAAAAGGAAAATGGCGTGGACAATATGGTTTTTTGATTGACTCGAAAGCTATGCAAAGAGATGAATATGCAATATTTTCATTTCGAGTAAAGCTATGCTATGAGAAGGTGAAAAAATTCATCATTATAGATGCATAATGTCCCAAAATGTCAAAAAACATGCAATTTCTCTACTTCAAAGGAAAGCATTCAAGGAAGACAATAAAATGCAGAGAAGAATCCAAGAAAAGAAAGAGAAACCACTCAAAACTAATTTCTTGGGAAAATGACCTCAAAGATCAAAAGGAAAAGTACAAAAGACCTTTGAATCTCCTTACAAAAAATTTCACTCAGTCAGATAAATGAGAAGAAAACGACAAATTGACTCTAAATCGTCACAGGCAAAGAGTGACTTCAAGGTAAGGAAGAAAAATGTAAAATTTCCAAAAAAAAAGGTGATCAATTCTTAGAAAGCAGGGTGTTGAAGGCCAAGACCAAGATGTACTGAGGTTGTAAAACTTCTGAGCAAATGCCAAAAACAAGAAATAAATTCAAAGAGTGAAAACCCTGGAAGATTTCTCACAGAAAAGGGGCAGCGCTCTGGTGTAAAGGGAACCAGAGTGTTCCAACACTCTATGTAAATCCAACAAGGAGCGCCAGCGTGCTAATAGCAAGGGAAGGGGAGCACTAGGCTCTCAAAATTTAGAAAAAAATGACAAGAAAGTCTAAAAAATCAAGCAAACTCGGTCAATCAACTTGAAGGTGATGAAATCAAGAGCCAATCAATCATATCTAAGAATCAAAGACAATATGGAGAAGGTCAAGAAGTGGGAAAAGGGCCAAAACAAGATCTAGGAAAGGAAACAAAAATCAGAGGTCCTCCCCAGTGGAGTCACCAATTTCTATTACAAAGAAATCCATTTGTAGACAAGTGGATTCTCTCTTGGATACTAGACCCCTATGACCAAGACAAAAAATTTTATTGTGGACACTGACATTCCTATATCATAAAGATAAACTATTAAAGAATAAGAGGGAAGAAAGGAAAGTACCTTTTTACTGACGTTTGTCCTTGCTCGCTCCAGGGTGATCTTGATCTCCAAGTTCAATTGAAGGTCCTGTGGTAGAATGAGAAACAACAAAAATACTTCCTACTCTACTATGACTAGCTTTGTAATGAATCTCTGAAAGAAACAAGTTCATATACACAAACTTTAAAAGAAACAAGCCAAGCATGAATTTATATTAATGAGAACAAAGTGTTGCTTACAACCATGGATGTAGTGTAGCAGCTTCACCAAGCTCCCTTTGTCTAGACCCTTGCTCAAATAATCCATACACAGAATGTTGATGCTTCAATGATATCTCCCTTATGAGATCATAAGTTAGATTCTTTACAATGTCTCTCCACCCTATCAATACCACTCATGAGATCATAAGTTTGGTATCTCCAATCTCTATCATGTCATGTACCTTTCACCATGAGAAGACCTCCTTATATAATCTTTGAGAGGCCCAACCACTTGAGATATTTTTGGGATAAGTTGAGGATTCCTCTCCTTCAGTTGTTGATTTTCCCTAAGATCATTCCTCAACCTCTGATTCGAATCCAACCACCTTCAGAGATTGAGGGGATTATTCCCTGATTTCCTCCAACAAACCAAATTTCTCCCATAAAAGGCCAGCGCTCCCTCAAAAGGGGCACAAAGCATTGGAACACTCCCCCATAAGAGGGTACAGAGCACCAACACTCCCTGACAGTATGTAGGGGAGTGCTCCCTTCCAAATTTGACTTTTGAGTGGATTTTCTAGTGGCAAAAGGCTTGTACTCCTTGTCAATTGATTTCCCCTCTTCAAAACTAGCATTTGAAGTGTCTTAAGTGTCCTTATGATGTCGTTAGAGAGATGACATAGGAAATATAACAGTGTGATGTTTGCGACAATTGCGACCAATATGAGACACTTGTAACGACGACACTAGCCATCATTGCAATGAGTGATTTTAAGGTGTAACACATTGGACTTCTACAAAGCATATTGAATATGTTTGTAGATGTGATGGATTCCATCAATGAACCAAGTGGATTTTTCATCTTTGTTTTTTTAATGATTCTTCCTGTGTGGATGCAAGGGGTAGTGCAACATTTATGGGACCGAATGGTTGAAATCCCAGCCCCACCTAAAAGGGGATGTGGTTGGTTGAGATATGCATGGCTCTGTTGTAATTGTGTTGAACATAGGGAAGACTGTCATACCATGTGCATAGATGCTTGGAATTGTACATGCGCAAGATATGCACGATCATCTTGTTGACAACCTCATCTTGGCCATCTGTTTGAGGCTAGAAGGTAGTGGATTTGGTGAGCTTGGTTTCCAACAGTGACTAGAGGCTCAACCAGAATGTGCTAAGGAACCGACTGTTCGGATATAAGACGATGGTTTGTGGTATCCCAAAATGTACCCACATTCATTCGAAGAAGAGCTTGGAAGTGACCTCTACTGTGATGCTCTTTTTCCAGGCGACCATAATCGCCATCTTGGAAAATCAATCAACAACTAGAAAAAGATAGTCATTTCCCATCTTGGTTGAAGGAAAGACCGCTATGTATTCCATCGACATGGATTCCCAGGGCCTGTCAGGAGTAGGAAGAGGGGTGTACATGCCTTTTTTCTTAATGGTCGGTTTGGAAATGGTGTAACCCATTGAGGACCTGATATACTTGATGACATCTTGTTGAAGTTTCGACCAATAAAAATGTTGTTGTAGCACTACCATTGTCTTCTCTACACCGAAGTTTTCTACCACTCTATTATAGTGAGCTTCCCAAATAAATTTTTCTCGCTCTCTTGATGGGACACAAAGATGGCATAGATGGCACAACAAACTATCCTGAAGATGGAAATCAATGGCAGTTGTGTTTGTGCCCAAAACATTGTAGGTAGTGGCGAAGTCAAGATCTCTCTCTTAGAGTTGGGGCCATCTGGAGGTCTCATGGTTGTAGGAGTGTAGCACCGTGGTTAGTGCTACAACTAGAGGTTGACTGAGGAAGTCAACGATGCGGTTGGTGCTCCTTTTCTTATACTTAATGTCGAGACATAGCTTCTGCAAGTATGTGGACCACTTCTGATGGTGGTCATTTTGTAGTTTTCCTTGTGTTTGCATGAACTGTAGAGGCTTGTGATCCATGTGGATGATTTTCTCCTTCTCGACAATGTAATGCCTCCACTAGCGGTAGGATGTACAATGGAGTACATTTCTTTGTCGTAAGTGGGGTACTTACGAATGGTTTCTAATAGTGTCTCACTATGATAGGCCATGAGGTGTTTGTGTTGAGTGAGAACTGCACCCACAACATAGTCTAAAGCATCTGTCTCAATCTCAAAAGGTTGTTGCAGTTCGGGTAATGAGAGCACCAAGTTTGAGCACAAGCTTTGCTTCAAATAATCGAACGATTTTTGTTGCGATTTTCCCCACACAAAATTTTCCTTGACATCACCCCTGGTCACTTGACTGAGGGCCCATGCAATATGGGAGAATCCTAATTCCCAGCATGAACCTGCGATAGAAATTGGTAAGGCTTAAGAAGATATGAAGCTCAGTGAGTGTGGTCGGGGATATCCAATCATGAATGAATTGGATATTGGATGGATCGACATGCACCCCATGCTCATAAATAATGTAGCCTAGGTATTGGACCATGTTCATGTAGAAGGAGCATTTTTGCAAATTTTCATATAGCTTGTGTTGTCACAGAGTGTGTAGAACTTGTTGAATATGTTGCAAGTGTTTTTCCCAAATCTTGTTGAAGATGAGGATGCCATCCAAATACACCACCACAAAATAATTGGTGAAAGGTCAAAAGATATCGTCCAACA
>JASDQU010099949.1:429660-445882 GCA_032191745.1 Picea mariana
ATATATTTTTTAATATTAAATATTCAAATTTTAATATTAATGTAGATTTATTTTAATATTTATTTATTAAATAATTATAAAAAAAGGTGAAACTTGATATAGAATTACAAATATTATATATATATATATATATATATATATATATATATATATATATAAACACAACAGACACGTCGACCCAAAAAAAAAATAAACTCAACTGATTATTAGTAATGATGTTTTCAATGCCAACTGAGATTCTTTGTCAAATGTCATTTGGCGATTTGTCCATATTATGTCTTAGATTCATTGAGGCGATTGGGTGAAAAAGAATCTCTCTGAAAATGGATGAAGATTCTCTGTAGAAAGTATATGTTGGTTGGACTTAGGAATTTTTTTAGGCTGGACTTGTCTTCTAGCCAACATATACTTTTTTCCAGAGATTCTTCCTCCATTTTTTTTGTCCCGGGTTCATTGACTCTATTTGGTGACCAATAAAAGTTTATATTACAACGAGTTCAACTCTTAAATTATGTGAATGTGAATCCGAGTGCATCTCATGATAGATTGCAGTCCACAGTCTCGTCTGGTTGGTTGTTTGTGATAGATTGCAGTCCACAGTTTCTTTGGTTGTTTGAGCACATGTTTTATAAAAAAAATAGTTTTTTCATCAATTTGTCTTTAGGGTTTGTATACAATTAACTTCGGTTTTTGTTTGGGAGCTAGTTATAATCGTAGGTTAAACATAAGTAATACATTATTACAAGTTTTAAATATTTTATAATTATTTTAAGTTTTAGCTTTGAGTGACATAAAATTATTATTTTAAAATATTTTTAAGAAGTAGGTATAAATAACTTCGTTGTTAAGTGATTTAACCTATATAACTATAATACAATTACAATAGGAAGCAATTAAAAAAAAGACTTCCGAGACAAGGTCTTTCTCCTTTAGGCTTGAGTAAAAAAAATTGATTTCTTTAAGTAATTAATGTATTTACCTTATTAAGTAGCATAGATTTTGATGAATAATTACATATTAGAATAATTATAGTAGTTGGTAAAAAAAATACACTTAAAAAGGTTGGGTTAGGACATCCTTTCCCCTTGAGGACTGAGTTAAATATTCAAAGGCATGTTTACAATGCTTTTTAGGTTTTTAGATGGTTATATAAGTCCTAAGTCCAATCTGTAGGATGTATTACTTTTATTGTGGTATTATCTTCACTTTTTTTCATACTGTATAGTTTTTTGGATTTTCCATTGGATTCTTGATTAGTTCATTTCGATTGATCAAAGACTTTCATCTTTTCTAGATGTCTTTTCTCCATTAAGTTATTGGATTCTTTTTAGTAGGGGATTTTTTTTGGAGAGGTATTTATCTGAGGAATTTATTGAGCGTCAACTCAACGAGTTCAATGCCTTGTCAACCCTAGAGTTACAATAGTTGAAAATGCAACTGAAGGAGTTGTTGGACCTAGGACTTATACGTCCAAGTGTGTCACCGTGGGGTACGTCTGTTATCTTCATACATAAGAAGGATGGGTCGTGGAGACTCTGCATTGACTACCGTCAATTGAACAAGGAAACAATCAAGAATCAATATCTGTTGCCAAGGATAGATGATCTGTTTGATCAGATGAAAGGCGTGATGATGTTTTCAAAGATCGACTTGAGATCAGGGTATAACCAGTTACAGATCAAGGAGGATGACATCCCTAAGACTGCATTTAAGATGAGGTTTGGACATTACGAGTTTACTATTTTACCATTTGGACTGACGAACACCCTAGGGGTATTTATGAGTTTGATGAATGGGGTGTTCTACGAATACTTGGACAAGTTCATCCAAATATTCATTGACGATATTTTGATATATTCTCGGACATTGGAGGAGCATGATGAGCACTTGCGCTTGGTACTACAATGTCTACGAGAGAACAAATTGTTTGGGAAACTGTCTAAATGCTTGTTTTATCAATCGAAGATTCATTACTTAGGGCATGTCATCTCAGGCGAAGGTATAGATGTGGATCCAACAAAGGTCGAGGCTATTATGGAATGGCATGCACCGATGAATGTCCTAGAAGTGCATAGCTTCATGGGTTTAACGGGATACTATCGACGGTTCGTTGAGGGTTTTTCGAAGATAGCAAATCCAATTACGAAAATATAGAGAAGAACAAAATGTTTGTTTGGATCAAGAAATGCTTGGAATCATTTCGAAGGCTCAAGGAGTTGTTGACGACAACACCGATACTAAAGGTCCCTAACATGGACGAGGATTTCTTGGTATGCATTGATGCATCCAAGGAAGGCTTAGGCGAAATCTTGATGCAAGACGGTCAAGTGATCACTTACATCTCGAGAAAGTTGAGAAGGCATGAGAAGAACTATGTGACGCATGATTTGGAGTTGTTAGCCATTGTGTATGCCTTGAGAGTATGGAGACACTACCTTATTGGACGAAAATTCGAACTAAAAATGGACCATTGTGGTTCACATCACATCTTTATGCAAAGTGACTTGAACGCGTGACAACAATGTTGGTTGGAATTGTTTAGTGATTACGATTTTGAGATTACTTACATAAAAGGAATAATGAACAAAGTGGTTGATGCATTGAGCCGGAGACCACACATATTTTCGGTGATTCCTTTTCAAATGAATCTACGTTAAAATATTCTAACTTTACAGCGCGACGATGACTGGTACAAAGAGGTCAAGGATTTTATCGGACAAAACACAATGACGGTACCAAAATTTGAGGGATTTATTATGGATAACGAAGAATTATTGAAATTTAAAAGTCGAGTTTACGTACCGCCCAACGACGAGTTGAGGAGTTTGATCCTAAACGAAGCTCATAGAGAAGTGTACATGGCTTATCCTAGAGTCACGAAGATGAGGGCAGGTCTTAAACCCTTATTCTTGTAGAAAGGAATGAAGGAAGACATAGTCAACTATGTTGCAAGATGTCTAGAATGTCAGCAGGTAAAGGATGACCATAGATATCTGACAGGATTACTACAACCACGCGCTATTCTAGAATCAAAATGGGAGGTCATTTCGATGGATTTGATTGTTGGATTGCCACTGACGACGAGGAGACACGACTCGATTTTTTTAGTAGTTGACACTCTGATGAAGAGTGCACATTTTATCCCTGTGCGTATGACGTATCAGGCACCTGGCATAGCTAGAGTTTTCATTAGCGACATAGTGAGGTTGCATGGCGTGCCTAAGAGATCTATATCTGATCAAGGATTGGTGTTTACAAGATGATTTTGGACTAGTTTCCAAGAGGCCTTGGGAACCCAACTTAAATTTAGTTCTGCATATCACCCGGAGACAGACGAACAAACTGAAAGAAAAAAACCAAATATTGGAGGATATGTTGCGTATGCACATGATGGACCAACATAAGAATTGGGAAGAGTTCTTGCCACTGGTATAGTTTGCATATAACAATAGTTATCAAAGAACCATTAAGATGGTGCCTTTTGAGTTTCTTTACAGGCGACCGTTTCATACGCCTTTGAGTTGGGATCGACTCGAGGATAGGGTCCTGGTGGGACCAGAAGCGATCCAAGAAATGGAAGACCAAATGAAAACCATAAGACAAAGGATAAAGGAAGTGCATGATTGATAGAAGAGTTATGTCGATGTGCATCGTGTCGATCATAGTTATGAAGTTGGCGATCGAGTTTTCTTGCGGGTGAAACCACATAGGAGTTCAATCAAGTTTAGAGGGGGTGATAAACTCTCTCCTAGGTTAGTGGGACCATTCAAGATTGTGAAAAAGAAGGAGCCTGTGGCCTATGAACTAGCATTTCTTGATTCTTTGAGGCAGATGCACGATGTTTTTCATGTATTTGTTTTGAGACATTATGTTAGTGATCCTACACATGTTATTGACATAATTTCCTTGTAGGTATGGGATGAGGGTGCGCTCACGGCTGAGCCAATCTGCATCCTGGACAATTACATTCGACAACTATGACATCGAACAATAGATCAGGTCAAGGTCCACTGGGACAACTATAGTCCACACTCAGCGACTTGGGAGGATGCATATGATATGCGTTAGCAGTTTCCATATTTGTTTGATAGCTAGACATATGATACTGTGATACACTTTTTTTTAGCGCTTACATACTATGAAACTTTGGGACGAATTTTAAAACAAGAGGGGGTGTATGTAACATCCCGCTCTTGCGCGCACTAAGTGGACTTATTTTTTTAGGAGACTTGTGTGCAAGTGATCCAGGTCATTATACTATTGGTTGTTTTGATTATGATTATGAGATATTGTGGATTTGATGATATGTTATTTTTCTTGTATTTACATCGACAGGTGCTATTGACTAGGTTCTCCTGAGTGTGCAGGACTCTGGATGATAGAGGATGTCGAGGCATTGATGAAACTCCTTGGACTCTGGACCGAGTCAGAGAGTGGACTGTTAGGGTTTGAATGTTGTTGATATGAAATATATACATATGATTAGATATTATGATGTTGATTGTTATCGCTGACATGTTTCATTGATGGATGCAGGCTAATGATAACTTGCCGACCAGACTCACATTTGGAATAAGGGGGTCACGCACAACAACTAGAGACATTGAGGGAGAGGTGTGGCAACAGGCTTGCCACAGCCTACTAGCACTCTCATCATGGCTCAAACTGTAGGTTAAGGATTACCTAGTTTGAGAGACCTATAATGTCGTGAGGGCAGACTGTGAAAGTTGCTCACGGTGATTCTAAGGGGTGTGCAATAAGGCAGGGTCCTTATTACTTAGAGGCCCTTAGTCTCCCACAAGATCACCTGACGAAGTATTGACTCCAGGTGTTGACGTCTACCAAATTCAGTCAAGAGGCGAGTGTCACCCTTGGAGCATGTAGTGCATCTTGAAGGGAACGTTGCACAAATAAAATGGAAAGAGACGAGTGACACCCTTGGAGCACGTAGTGTGTCCTGAAGGGCACATCATGAGTTTAACTATGGTAAGTTAATAAACCTAGTGCCTGGAAAACTATGCCTCCTTAAGACCTTGTCGGCCTTAAAATGAATGATGTGATGAGTAAAGTTAATAACAAAATTTTCCTTAAGAACTAGCGCCAAGCCTAGTGAATTTAAAACCTAGGTCTAAGTAGAACCTCTGAACAAAAAAAAACTAATTAGACATATAACAAGAAGGGGGTAAAGATAATTCAAACATTATTTATTAAAGTAAAAATTATAATGCAGGATTAAATTAAAAGGGTAAATAGTTTTTTTTGTCTAAACTTGCTAATTCTGAACTTAGTTAAAAAGAAAAAGGGAAACTTAAAGAAAAAGGGAATGTCTAACTTAGTAAGGAATCTAGCCTTTGGAACTTTCTATTTATGAACTCCATTAGGATTTAAGTAAGGCGTAAGTCATTTAAGAATTGTAAGGGAATAATGGGACACCGAGGAGCATTTTTAGGAACGCTTTTAGGTGGGTGAGGGAAATACGAAAATTTAATTAATTAATAAATTGATTTTCTGGTGCAACTAGGGGATTGAGCAACATGTATAAAGGGGAGGTTTTTCCTAATTAAATAAATGAAAAAGGAATCTAATGAGGGTTTGGGAAACTAATCACTTGAAAACTCTATAAAAAGGATGGTGGAGGAGGAGTATGGATCATGTTTGGTATGCGTAAGGTTACGCTGCTGGAATTTCATCTTGACTAAACTTTTCTTGTGGGAGTTGGGGATTCCCAACTTGGACAATGAGTGGTAGCTTGACCTTGCGAGGCGAGCTAGGAAGCTAGCATTCTCTAGTATTGTGTGCATGGCCCCTTTGCGGCTCGAGGGGCTCAAGGGGAAGAAGAGTACCCCTAGCATTGTCTGGGAGGTACCGGTGAGGTCTCATCGTTTGGAAAGCGGGAGATAGACGGAGAGCACATAGGACAACGACTACGAAGCATTTGCATTTGGCTACGGTATGCATGTGTATAAATTGTATTGAATAGTGGTTAAATTCCAGTATATGCATTTCTGTAACGTTGAAGCATGCATGCGTAGATGGTGTTAAAAGAAAAATATTTTTTTATTTTCTGCATATGAATATTTATCAGGGCGATAGCGCCCATGTGTGATTTGTCGAAAGGTATCTAAATTTATGTTTATGTGCCTTCTTGGTATGCCAATAATTAGATGTGATTGGATTCTTGGGCTACTTGTGTTGTTTCTAAACTTTTGGTTAAATAGATGTAGTATTTTAATTGATCTAGAATGTTCCTGAATGATGCTCAGTTTTCTCTAAATTTGTGATGAACAATAGATAGGATCCTTAGCTATTTGTTAATTTTGGGGTTGTGATTTCCTTGTTAAATTTTGGTTGCGTTACTGGTCTAATCTACTGAAGTTCCTATATAACCAGTTCTTTATCTTTTCCCTTGCTTGGTATGATGAGCCTGTTGGTTGTTGTTTGACTTGTTTTTCTTGTTGATTCCCTCACGACCCACCTGCGCCTAACAATCCCCTCTTGATAGTAGAGACGGATTCGCCTCCCTCTAACCATTAATTTTTTGCTAGCACACTACCAGTCTGTCAAACGCTTTCAACCACTTGGTCCCTCTCGTTGATTCCTCCATGAATCGAGCTAATTCCCCAGCAATGAATGAGAAGGATGCTCCGTCTTTGGGCCATGGAGAGATACCTAAAGTGAGAGTCTCTTCACCAAATACTATCTCTAAACCAGGAAAGTGAGATGAAAGTACCGAATTGGTTGGTGTTATTCAAAAGTGAAAGAAGAAAGATGGATCGGATCTATCAAACTTATTATGGTTCTTATATTGTTAGCAAACTTCCAAGACTCAACAAACTAGAACACCGTCGTAGCCATTCCCGTAGAACTTCCTGGAGGTTGTCTCCATTTTCTCGTGGCAAGAACGATCCCAGACCAACCCTATTCTTGTGTTTAATCTTTTAATATGTTTCTGTGTTGGACTGTGTTTGTTTTTCTTCGGTACTACCTTAATTATTCTTGGTTGGAACATGTGCATGCCCCAACCTTTCCACCTATAATATGTTGCAGACACGTGGGGCAATGTATTTGGCTCATGCTTTCCTCCCTTTATGTGAGTGCATTGACGATTTGACTGTTATGATACCCAAGTTAACTAAATGTTACCTATTTTGGCAGAATTTTTTTGTAAATCGTGAATGGCTTGGGGCGGATTATGTGGAGTTATAATCAATGTAACTATTATGAACAACTTTTTCATTTACCCATAGATTAGCAGTGATTTATTATGGCAACAATTTATTGGCGGTAGTTACTATTCCACAAATTTCAGCTTTGTCGGTAATAAATAATTGATTTCAATCTATTATTTATTTTTATTATGAAATCTTAAAATTCATTTACATTGATTATTTATTTTTATCATGAGATATTAAAATTAATTTACGTTGATTATTTATTTTAAAATATATGAAACCTTGAATTTGGTTTACAGTTGATTATTGATCGGTTCATAGATCTGAAGTTTTATTTTAATTTGGAGCAGACTGCGTCTTTGTTGGCATTCACAAAAAACTCTTTAATGTTTCCAACTTTGTAAACAACAGTTCAATACTTTTAACTTTGCAATGCCACTGCTTGATATGTCTTCCACTTGTTACCACCGCACACAACGCAAAGTTTAAACATTCCCACTATATAGATATATAGAATTTTACTTTCGATTCAACTAGATCTAGCTCACGATGCAATTGTATTTAATTATGATGCTATTTAAAATAGGTTGTAATTTTGGTCGCACTCGTCAGTTAGCGTGATATTATTGGCACTCTGTATTACACTTAGTTAAACCCATTATTTTCCTTAAAGTTTATTCTGGTTAAGTTCTAATAGGGGTTCAGGTAGTTTATGGTATGCAATGAATTATGCTTTTAACAAATCGAATATTATAATATTCTGAACCTGTGCATGTGGATATTTAACAAAAAATTTGTTTAGAAGATGTTCATATTCGATTAATGAAGTTATGATGATCGTAGTTGCCTTTATGGATTAATAAAACCCCCTTGTTGGAAGGGTATAAAAGTTACTTGCAATTTATATATATATATATATATATATATATATGTTAACTTTAGTTATGTGGTTGGTCACATTGAGCTTGTTATGGTATTGATGGTAGAAATGTTAGTGAGACCCATCTAGATAATGGCGTTGTTAAGAGAACCGCATAATATTTGACTCGTAAGAAAAATAAAGCTATAAAGTTGTTGCACAATTAAATGTGTGGAAGGTAGTCACCTTGTGTCTTATTAAGCTTGTTGATTTAGTGCCTTGTTTGTAATTTTCGTTTTACATTGACTGCTTAATTTGGTACCTTGGGCGCATTGGATTGTGTCTTGATTAAAGGTTTAGAATTTTTGTGTTGCGCCTTATTCGCTATTTCTCTTGTCGCATTATGGTAGCATGATTCCTTATGACTGGATCTTGGCACACAATGATCAATGAGGGCGTATGACAACTGGGCCTTGGGGCATGTGCCACCCGATGGCGTAGATGTCAATTATTGAAATCAATGTATTGTAATTTGTGTTGTAATGCATGATTGTGACTTTTTCTCGCCCGCCGTGGATGTTCTTAGTACATGTGTCGTTTTTATGCTAGTTGCACTTGAATGATCTTTTATTGTCTTTTAGCCTATTCGTCTGGACTTGTGGTGTCGGGTGGGATGTAGTCACCTCCTTGTCCCTTGGAACAGTCACTAGCCTTGAGACCTTAAATGGTCAAAATCGATGGGAACCTAGGCTTGAGCGTTGCTTATGTGTCCTGGAGGTCCTAACCATTGCAGGGTAGGACGGGTGGGTAGTCATTTTTATTCTTCGTCTGATTGAATGCCATATGTTGCTTCCCGCTACATGATGTGCTAGTATGCTAGGTCATTATGTTCTTTGTGGTGTGATTTGCCTGCATTGTGTTCGTCGTCGTGTTGCGAAGTTTGAATGTATTATCGTTATTACTTTCCCACACACAAAAGAAAATGTACTTGTTATGCGAGGCTTGTTGTCGTAACGACGAGGTTCATTACACCATAGAACTTAAGTTGAAACTTTATTCATGCTATATTGTTAGAGATTTGTAGGTTTATATAGTTGTAATCAAACAATAAACATACCTCCAATCTCAAACTATATTTAACCATACCTCCAATCTCAAACTATATTTGTATTAATATTAGTTAGCTTGTCATTTTATTATATTTCCAATCATGTACATGTTTTCCTTTAGGATGTTGAATTTCTTTTTATATCTCCTATATATATCATATTAATTACTGTAATCCTTGGGTGATGTAGCTTCATAGCCATATAACTCCTTGAAAGAAGTCGTTTTAGTTGTATAATTATATATAATATTATACCAATACTTATTCATATGTAACTACTTCAACAATCTATATTGATTATCCCTTATGTACCTCTAAAAATACTTCACTAAGAACTTAAAAACCTATCTCATTTTTTCCATATATTTGAAGATGATAGGATATACTCATATTAAAAGTGATTTCTTGTTTGAAAAGTATTTGTAGAGGTGACTTATAAACTTGGAACCCCTATCATTAATGATGTAATGAAGTATCATTAATGATGTAATGAAGGAGTTTATAGATCTTATAAAAATACTTAAAATTAAATAAATTAACAACTCTAAAATAAATAATATTGACAATCAAAGAGATAAAATAAACATACTTTTTAAATATACAATAACCACAAAGATACAATCCTTATTTTTAGAGAGTGTATGATAAAGTCCACATAATCCTTTTCCCACTTTTGGTTGGGGATAGAATTAGGTCGAAGAATACCCAAGATAAAAACTAATTTACACCTTATTACATGTGTAAGTGTCACAAATTTCCACAAGGTACTCAATGTTAGAGTTTGTTTTCCTCTCTAATGACGATTGGAGGAGATATTTTACAAGTTTGATGAAAATATATATATGTGTGTGTGTGGATATCTACGTTAAATATAATTTTATTCAATAATAAGATATCCCTCTAATATATAGATATGATTCTTTAAAAAAATGACACCATTATTGATAGACTATAGTCCTCATCTTTTAATTAATATTTTCTTAATAACGTTGTATTATAGTGTGATATTTTATGTAGTATGGAGAAGTTTTTATACCTAATTAGTTCTATTGATTGAGATAGAATTAATGATTAGCGTTTTATATAATCAAGATAAAGGATCCAAAACAATATTATATTTACCCTTCTTATAGATGATGTCAAGAAATTGGTTTGAAGCTGGTTAATTCACTTATGTTGCTACTCTATTAGGGTACCTTTAACCACTAGTTCTTTATGAAATTAGTTTTGATATATAACTTAAATGTCACGAAGGAGGAAGACGTACCACTTCTCCACTACATGAAGTATTAACAAAAAAATTTTGGAATGTGGTCATGTGTCATTCCCTATTATTTAACTTGTTGTGTTAAAAGGTGATGAGCCTATAAGATTACTAGACCAAATATTATCTTGATGACCATTATAAACCATCACATCACATAAATGATCATTTCGAGAAGTTTTGGGGGCTTAAACATCCAATACATTTTTAGGCCTCAAAATCCATTTTTCTTGCTCTATTCTAGCTTAAATGGCTACATATTGTTTATTTAGTGAATATGATTATTCCATGCAATAGCACTCCAATGTGTTATCATTCCCCTACAATGAAGCTCATACATGGAAGTTATTTCCAAGAAAGTTGATGTGTCATTTACACTAAAACTATTAGAGCCCACCTTTTTCAACATCAACTCCTATGTTTAGGTTTATGATTTTAGTGTTTTTCTTGCTAGAAATGGCTACATATTGTTTATTTAGTGAATATGATTATTCCATGCGATAGCACTCCAATGTGTTATCATTCCCCTACAATGAAGCTCATACATGGAAGTTATTTCCAAGAAAGTTAATGTGTCATTTACACTAAAACTATTAGAGCCCACCTTTTTCAACATCAACTCCTATGTTTAGGTTTATGATTTTAGTGTTTTTCTTGCTAGGGTTTATTCATATGGTAAAAAAGAGGGTTTTTTAGACTCCTAGTTAAAAAAACAAATTCCCTTTTTCAAATTAACTTATTCACAAGTCTCTTCCCATAAATGAATACCACTATTTTAGCTATTATGTATTTCTATGTAAATTACATAGTTCTTTTAACCATTGATTTTTAATAAAAGTTGGTTTTTATATAAATAATTTCCTTTCATTATTGCGTAGTGTTCTTTTATGCAATAATTTGTGTTGCTTCGTTTCATTTTCAGTTAGATTTGAATCAAAGTCAAAACCTAAAGGAGTCATATTCAATGATGAACAAAAAAGTGAATTCATATGTAGTAATAATTGGATTTAAAGAAATGGATTAATTTAAATACTCAAAATCTTATCATTCCTTTACGTGGTTGAATCCCTTGTTTGAAAGAATCCTTGGTTGACTATGTGGTTGACTAATGAAAATTAACATGGCCAAAGAATGAGCAACAATGAAAAAATTTCATACATGAGACAATATTAGAAGTATGCCAAGCCTAAAAATCCTCAAATATTCCTAAGGAGCATAGATACCAAACACTCTTGAAAGATTAAATATTTATAGAATCAATTTGAACAACCTCTATAAAGATAATATGTTCAAGATGTTGGAGGAAGTCTTTGCAAATTCACATTTATATTTTTTTTCGTAGAGATCCAAATTCTCTAAATTATATACGAGGGCTCTACTATATATGAGGATATCATCAAATAAACTAAGACAAAAGTTTGGAGATATATACCAAACATTTTATTAATTAGGGCCTAAAATATGGAAGGAGCATTGCAAAGGCTAAATGACATCACCAAAATTTGCTATGCTCCTAATGAGTCTTGAATGTAGGAAACCCTTGGACATGGAGACATATAGATATTTGTTAGTAGCTAGAGCATAGGTCAATATGAGAAGAAAACTTAAATCCATGCAGATCATCCATCAAACCATCAATGCAAGCCATGTGCCGCTTATTCTTTATAGTGGTTTGAGTAAGTTTCTTGTAATCAATACAAAGGTGATAAGGTCCATCATTTTTCCTTGACAATACAAAACTTGGGTGTTATGATCCTAGCTTTCATAAGGGATATTACTATGAGTTGTTATGTTAGCTTCCAAATTAGAGTTCCCCCATGAAGCTTTTAATATCTAGACTCTAGAAATGGAAAATCTATAGGGATTGACCACCATGGAGCCTTTTGTAGGTTCAAGCTCAATACAATTTTCCATACCCTTCTTAGGTGGAAGGTTTTTTGGGATTTCTTAAAACATTGTGCTATATGTTTGAATTAGGGTAAAGAATATTGGGTTATTGTTGATTAAGGTTGGTTGTCATTGATGTCAACCCTTGAAGAAAGCCATGTAGCACAAAGGTTGGGTAATGGACCCAAGATCGTTTGATGTAAATATGACTTGTTATTGTCTTGTCATGGTTGATAATAAGTAGAAATGGATGAACTCCAAAGTGGTCCCCTTATGGTGAAATCCTTCATGGGAAGATGCTTTGTAGATTGAGTTATCCTATAAGTATGGTTATAGAACCCATGATTATTTGTGAAATAATGAGATTAATATCAGTGAATTTGTCATTGAAAATATCCTAGATGGATAGTTATTGTCATTCTATTTCTGGTGGTATGTGGAACACCACATAACTCCTCACAGTTAGAGAGATATGGCCATGAGAAGTTGGAGAACCAAGGTTTGGTTAATGGACCCAGGTTTGTTTGATGGATAATGGTATGATTTTTGATATATTTGTAGGTAATACTATTCTATATGGATGGTACATGTCATTCCATTTCTGGTGTTATGTGGAACGTCACATAACTCCTCATGGTTTGAGAGTTATGGCCTTACAAAGTTGGAGGACCCTCTTATGTCATCTAGAAACCCCAAAAGGTCAAAGTAGTCAAAGTGGTTTAAGAGATTTTAGAAGGTAAATAATAAAGTGAATTGATGAGTGTACTATAATTCAAAGTGAATACAAAATAAATTATTTAACTAATAAATTTAATGGAGAAATTAGAAGTGGGTTAACCCTAAAATAAGGAAAGTGGGCCAAGTGACCTAGAAGATGTTTTTAAGGAAGCTACTTGGAGAGTATAAATAAGAGGCAAGGCTCTCTCATTTTAGACACACTTGAGAATATTGAATACCTATAGGTGTCTGAGGTAACCAAAATTTATCTAATCCTAATTTATGAGGGTAGGTGAAGAAAAGAAGGCCGGAATTCAAGGATGGATAAATTCTTTTGATGATGCTTTCTAAGGTATGTTATTTACAGTTCATCTCACCATTTTCACAATAAATTTTTTTCTAGAATGATTCAGATCGTGAAATTGCTATGAAATTGAGGGAACATTTACAAGTATCTGTGGTAAAAAATTCATCTTGTGGGTCATTGTATTTTTGGATTTACACTTCGTGGAAAATAGGGTTTGTGGCTAGTCCTGAAACTAGTCAAAAACAGGTGTTTTAGGGAAAAACGGCATAACTTCTTCATAACATATCCAAATTCAGTAAGAAAAAATGTGTTAGTTAGATCATAGTCTTTAGTATGTTGTGTAACAGTTTCATATCAATTCAACAAAAATTCTGTGTGGGGCATGCTCTACAAGGTCGCTCTCTAGAATAAGTCGTAATTCAACAAGGTATGTCATTTTTTCTATAACTATGAGAGGTTCCAAGTAGTGAAACCTGGAGGAATTGCATAAAACACACTGAAGAACATTGTGTATCAGTTTCAGATATTTATTCATTACAGGTACAAAGTTATGATTATTTCAAGTTAGGATTGTTGACTAATCCAAAACTAGTCATGTGAGACTAAATAAAAATTTGATGTAAATGCTAGTCTCTTGTTGTTTAAAGTTAAGGAAGGTTTGTAGGTATGTGATCATATAAACCAGGTCTATTACATAGTTATAAATCATATTTGGATGATGAAATTGATGATGTCTTTTGGTTGGGGTACAAATTGGGTACATGGTTGAGACAAGTAGTTGATGAGTTGGCACATACATGAGGTGTATATTTGATGGTGTTGGTACATATTGATAAGTCATAGTTGATGAGTAGTTTACACATGATTGGTACATACTTGGTACATGGTTGGTTGCACTTGTTTATGGTACAATTCGATTACAAATTGTTTGGTACAGTGTCACATACACACTAAGGAAAACAAAATTTTTCCTCGAATTCTCGAGGATCAGAATCCCTGAAATACCTAGGGGGGTCTTAGCATAGGCTAGTTCCTTCCTTGTCCATTTCCATGTGATTGTGGGTCGCAACCACAGGCCGAACAAGTATGGCATTCTTTCACTCTTTGCGACTCAGCACTACCAGAGCGTCGAGTCTTTCGACTCTGCAAACCCCGATACGATGAAATGTCAAACCTCGATAGGACTAGCGAGTGGCAGGTTTCCCCCTTGGGGTCTTTTCCACATGACCATGTCCCGTGTCTATGCGCTTAAGCTAGCCAAGCACTTATCAAATTTTCGCGATTCAGGGAAATGCGATGCATGAATTCCCTTTGACACTTTTCGCTACTCGCAACCTCGCAGGTTGAAGCGTCGAGCTCTCGTGCCCTTCCTCTCCAAAATCCCGAGACGTGAAAGATCAGCAATGGTTGACTTCCTCTTCACATTTCTCGCAACTCGAAACCTCGCAAGTTGGAGCGTTGAGCCTTCGTTATCCTATCTTGCGAATCCCCGAGATGCGAGAAGTCAATAGAGTGTTGACTCCTTTCCGGGTGACGAGTTCCCACCTGTCAATCACGCGGGCCCCACCTAATGGATGTGCCACGTATTCTCACGAGCCTCGGATCTCGGCACTTCACGACTTCTACGGTCGAAATTGACCCCTTCCAACCTCCGAACCCCCGAACTCCTGATATACGATATCACCACGGAGTTCTGATCCAACGGTCCTCCCATTCCTGGATCCAACGGTTCAAATTTTTCTCCTCGCCACTTCACACTTCACGACTTTGTGAGTTGGAGCACCCAACTCTTGTGCTCTCTTCTTGCGAAACCCCGAGATGCGAGATTTATTTTCCCTCTCGCGTTCTCGCTACTCGCGACTTCGCAAGTCAAAGGGTTGGGCTCTCATGCTCTTATCCTGCGAATCCCTGATATGGGCAATCTCGCGACACGCGTCCGCTCTCAGACGAACGAATCAGATTCTTTCGCCCCTTCGGGACTTCTCCTTTCGCGGCCTTGCGAATCTTGAGGCAAGGGTTTTAACCCTTCAATTCGCAAATCCACGAAATGATATTTCGTGAGTGATCCAACGGCCCGATTTCTCCCGAACTTAAGACTTGAAAAATAGGCTTATCGTAACTCCCCTGCTCCTCTTGAAGATCTGACGGCTCTTGGGACCTCGCGAATTCTCCACAGGGAATTCCAACCGTCCAATGCCTCCTTGATGACTCTTGCGAAGCGAACACGGTATTCCTTCATTGCTATTTCGAGATTTCAAGAAGATCATTCTTCCTCGTATAGGGTTACTAAGACTTACACCTTCAAATCCTTTTTCCAGGTTCTTAGTGAGCTTTCTAAGAAGGGTGTCTCTATGGGGAGATCTATCCAAGGTATTACCTGAGACGGATAAGGGTATAGATTTCCCGAGAACAGACTTGAAGTCTGAATTAATTCAATATGCGTATAAATAGTGATTTATAAAACATAAACCATACGTGGTCTTTCTGTTATAAGCGTGCAACCACCATTTCTAAATCAAGACACTACACAGGCAGTCTTATACACAAACCATTCATAAAACTGCACAGCCTATGAGCATACATGTCAGCATATAAATTTCCAGATGCAAAATGTAAAAACACTTATCAGAAATAACACCAGATGTGATTGCAACTGCTGAGAGGGGTGCTCGTTTCCACCTAACCGTAGGCTCAGCAACTCCCAATGGATTTACCACTAGCCACCCCTGAGCTGAGACCATGATGTTGCGAGACTACGTCTCTGTTTTCTAGTGACCGAGAATGAGGGTTACTCTCCCCCTTCTCTGTTGTCACTCACTTTGTATTTTCCAGAGTTTTCTTTCTTCCTTCCCTCGCGTCTTCCCCCTTCGCTTCTCCCTCACGCCTTTTTCCTCTTACGAGGTTGTGT
>JASDQU010099950.1:15139-26394 GCA_032191745.1 Picea mariana
CTCCTGGCATATACTCGGTGAGTATGTCTGTACCATGATCACTAAAAGTAGTCTCTATCACAGATCTGCTCAATCTGCGTGATCTATAGATGGAAGTGTCTCTCCACGTATCCAAGATCACCTAGATCTCGGCATCAAACCAATGATCTCCACCTTGGTCTCCCACCAAGGATTTCCACCTCCTGGCATCTTGCCAACGGTCACTACTCTTCGCATCACACCAAGAGTCACTCTCTTGGCATCTCACCAAGAGTCTCCCCCTCTTGGTATATCACCAAGAGTACCTGGATCTCGGCATCTCACCAAGATCCTCAACTTGGCTTCTCGCCAAGTAGCGTCCACCTGAAGTGGATCCAAAACCTGATCTGCCCGTCTCTGTAGCCAAGTGAGGCTCAAGCCTCCGTGGTGCCCCGCTGCTCCTCCTCATCAATCTATGATGCTCTGAAGCTGTAGAACCAACTCTCTGTCTGCTCGGCAACTCTGAAACTAAAGCTATCCTAGGTGGACCAGTCACCCACTCTGATGATGGTGTCCAAGGATACTGAGTCTGATATCCCACTGAATCACTGCTATGAGTCAGTTAGTCCTCCTCAACTCTGTCTCCCCATCTAATGCTGGATGGTGTAACAACAGAGAAAGTAGTCATGAATGCACACTCTCTCGCAAACTTCTCATTGAACTCTATCTCCTCTGTTGTTGTTGTTGACCCATCCTGCTGTTTCTTCTTCTTCTTGGGACACAGTCTTGCATAGTGACCCATCTTTCGACAAGCAAAGCATCTCACTGTGCTCATGTCTCTCTTTTGCCCACTGCTGCTGCTCTCTCCTCCCCGTGGTGGGCCCCCAAACTTGGGACCCTGCCGACCTCCCCAACCGGTCTTCTTCTTGCCCTTTGTCCAAAGAGCAAGGTCCTCATCACACGTAACTGACTGCTGCTGCTGTCCAGAAGCCTCTGCTACTAGTCTAGTCTCCTCTTGGACGAAGTCATCCCACATCCTCTCCCATGTAGGCATAACCTCTCTGGTAGCAATGCCGCGAACGAGTGGACCCCATGGTTTGGTAAATTTGTTCAAACTATCCTCATCGTAGAGTTGGGATCCACTACCTCTCCGACGACTCCAAGCTTGTCTCTAATCTGGGTGTATCTACCAAGGAAAGAAGTAACCGACTCATCCTCGAGCATGCGAATGCCCCTTAGTCGATCATGAAGAACCAATTTCCGGTTCTCATTAGAGCTCTCATACAATTCGCATAGAGATGCCCACATCTCAAATGCATAAGTCTTCATAGTCAAGTGGGGAATGATATGATCCTGCACTGCATCACAAATGGTCCTCTTTGCCTTGTTCTTTCTCTTCCCGAACTATGCCAACAAGACGGGGGCAGTAACAAGAAGAACAGGAACAGGCGCCTCAACTATATCCCATAGTTCGAGGTCCTCTAAGACAAAGACGATCCTCGCCTTCCAAGGCGACCAATTTCTAGCCCCAGCTAGCCTATCCTCCACATGCATTTGAGATACTGACATCACTGCCAAACTGCACTCACTCTGATGCATCAACTGCAAAGGAATGTTGCCTCACTCCTGTCAACACAGGTGTGAAAAGAGGCAAGCGAACACCGACCTCACTCCTAGCAATATAGGTGTGAAAAGAGGTTGTAAAATACAACCTCATTCCTGTCCACGCAGGTGTGAGAAGAGGCTGTCCACAAGTGTCAAAAATCAGCCCAACAAATCTGCCCATAAGCTGTCCACAAACTCTGTCAACAGGCTGTACAAAATCTGCCATGAACTATCCAACTGACACTAATTGAGAGGAACTTTCAAATATGAATTTTACTCACTGTTTTGGAATGTAAACTTGCTGTCCAAAAACAATCAACAGATTTGATTTATACCTCACAAAACTTCCCACAAAAATGCTCAAAAATCAGCAAGTCTAAGCCACCATTGGCTCTGATACCATGTAGATTTTCTGAGGTCCTATGAGGCTGCCATCTAAGGTCTGTCTTTGAACTTAGTATGGCTCTAAGTTTCAACTCTGTGGCTGTCTTTTGCTGCTGTTTTAGGACAACAAACAGTCACCAAACTTTCAGCTCAATATTTGATGGTTAAGTGCCCTTTTGAGGTGCCCTTGCAAGTGTTTTCTTTACTCAACGTTAGCACATCCAATATACATCAAAACAAATAACACTACCTCTAGATCTATAACTTTAAAATGCTGATCTACACTTCTAAGCATGCATAAAATTGACAGATAGATTTTTGGTCAACATGACCCTGGAAAAACCACCCCCATGGGGAAAACCAGTTTGGAGCAAATATATATAGAAGGCCTTAAAGAAAAATGTACAACACAGGAAACATATGCAAGTGAACCTGGTACAATAGCAACCACTCTCGGATGCCTTGGAGTTCCTTGAAGACCTCCCCACAAGCCTTGTGAAGTAAGGTGCCCCTTGCCTTGGTGAGCCTTTCTTCCTCTTGCTTGCTTTTTCTTTATCCCGATGCCTTTGTCTTTTAGCCTTTGCCTTTACCTCTGAGATGCCTTGATCTTGCCTTTACCCACTTGAAGCTTTGAGTGACCCTTGCTATTCTCCCTTGAAGTTTGCGCCCTCTACACAAGTGCACCCTCCTGCATGGTATGGTGCGCACCTAGCTTTGGTGTGCCCTCTCCTCTAGCAAAAGCCTTCTCTAAGTGCGCCGTTAGTTCCTCACTAAGGCTCTCCTCTCACAAGTGCGCAACTCCCTTACACAAATCACTCATGTATGAAGTGCGCCTCTCCTCCTCCAAGTGCGCCCTTAACCCTGGAATGCGTCCAAGCTCATATGTGTGCCTCCTCCTCCATGGAAGCACCTCCTTCAAGCTAATTCACCTTCCCTCTCTCAAATAGACAAACCCTCCAACAAGTGCGCCTTCCTCTCCTCAAGAAATGCTCCCTAGCTCTCCCCCTCTTCTCACAAGTGAAGAATGAATCTTATAAATGCACTATAACCTCCTTTAGCCTCCTTTGGCCAAGCCCTAAAAGATCAATGGCCTAGATCCAATCTAGCCAAGTCTAATCAATGGGTGAGATCTAATCCAAAAATCTCACTAAGGAAACCCACTTTTCTTAGTTTGCTTTATGTCTATTAATTCACCCACTTTGTGAATTAATTGTCACTTTAATGACTTAAGTGACATATTTCACTTTTGACTTAAATCTCCTAACTCAAAGTGAAATTAGAATCATAAAGTAAAGTACAAGGGTAATAGTCTCTCCCTTTGTGTTTAGAGACTCATAAACACATGGGGACCACTTTCCAAGGTACCCAAATCTCAACACTCCCTCTTACCGAGGAAAGCGCTCGTCACCACCAATATCATCCCTATAGTGGACATGGTTGCCTCTTGGCATATACTTGGTGAGTATGTTTGTACTCTGATCACTGAAAGTAGTCTCTGTCACAGATCTGCTCAATCTGCGTGATCTATAGATGGAAGTGTCTCTCCACCTATCCAAGATCACCTAGATCTCGGCATCACACCAAAGATCTCCACCTTGGTCTCCGACCAAGGATTTCCATGTTCTGGCATCTTGCCAACGGTCACTACTCTTGGCATCTCACCAAGAGTCACTCTCCTGGCATCTCACCAAGAGTCTCCTCCTCTCGATATCTCACCAAGAGTACCTGGATCTCGGCATATCACCAAGATCCTCAACTTGACCTCTCGCCAAGTAGCTTCCACCTGAAGTGGATCCAGAACTTGATCTGCCTGTCTCTGTAGCCAAGTGAGGCTCAAGCCTCCGTGGTGCCTTGCTGCTCGTCCTCATCAATCTCTGATGCTCTGAAGTTGTAGCACCAACTCTCTATCTGCTCGACAACTCTGAAACTGAATCTATCCTGGGTGGATCAGTCACCCACTCTGATGATGGTGTCCAAGGATATTGAGTTTGATCTCCCTCTGAATCACTGCTATGAGTCAGTTGGTCCTCCTCAACTCTATCTCCCCATCTAATGCTGGATGGTGTAACAACAGACAAAGTAGTCAGGAATGCACTCTGTTGCAAACTTCTCATTGAACTCTATCTCCTCTGTTGTCGATGTTGATCCATCCTACTGTTTCTTCTTCTTCTTGGGATATTGTCCTGCATAGTGACCCATCTCTCCACAAGCAAAGCATCTCACTGTGCTCATGTCTCTCTTCTGCCCATTGCTGCTGCTCTCTCCTCCCCGTGGTGGGGCCCCAAACTTGGGACCCTGCCGACCTCCCCGGCTGGTCTTCTTCTTTCCCTTTGTCCAAAGAGCAAGGTCCTCATCACCCGGAACTGACTGCTGCTGCTGTCCAGAAGCCTCTGCTACTAGTCTAGTCTCCTCCTGGACGAAGTCATCCGACATCCTCTCCCATGTAGGCATAACCTCTCTGGCAACAATGCTGCGAACGAATGGACCCCATGGTTTGATAAAGTTGTTCAAAGCTGTCCTCACCATAGAGTTGGGATCCACCACCTCTCCGACGACTCCAAGCTTGTCTCTGATTTGGGTGTATCTACCAAGGAAAGAAATAATCGACTCATGCTCGAGCATGCCAATGCCCCTCAGTCGATCATGAAGAACCAACTTCCGGTTCTCATTAGAGCTCTCATACAACTTGCATAGAGATGCCCACATCTCCAAATGCATAAGTCTTCCCAGTCAAGTGGGGAATGATATGATCCCGCACTGCATCACAAATGTTCCTCTTTGCCTTGTTGTTCCTCTTCCTGAACTCTACCAACAAGACGGGGGCAGTAATAGAAAGAACAGGAACAGGTGCCTCAACTATATCCCATAGTTCGAGGTCCTCTAAGACAAAGACGATCCTCGCCTTCCAAGGAGACCAATTGCTAGCCCCAGCTAGCCTGTCCTCCACACGCATTTGAGATACGGACATCACTGCCAAACTAGACTCACTCTGATGCTCCAACTGCAAAGGAACGTTGCCTCACTCCTGTCAACACAGGTGTGAAAAGAGGTAAGTGAAAACCGACCTCACTCCTAGCAATATAGGTGTGAAAAGAGGTCGTGAAATACAACCTCACTCTTGTCCACGCAGGTGTGAGAAGAGGCTGTCCACAAGTGTCAAAAATCAGCCCAACAAATCTGCCCACAAGTTGTCCACAAACTCTGTCAATAGGGTGTCCAAAATCTGCCCTGCACTGTGCCACTGGCACTAAGTGAGAGGCACTTTCAAATCTGAATTTTATTCACTGTTTTGGACTGTAAACTTCTTGTCCAAAAACAACCAACAGATCTGATTTATACCTCACAAAACTGCCCACAAAAATGCTCAAAAATCAACAAGTCTAAGCCACCATTGGCTCTGATACCATGTAGATTTTTTGAGGTCCTATGAGGCTGCCATCTAAGGTCTGTCTTTGACCTTAGTATGGCTCTAAGTTTCAACTTTATGGCTGTCTTTTGCTGCTGTTTTAGGACAACAAACAGTCACCAAACTTTCAACTCAATATTTGATGGTTAAGTGCCCTTTTGAGGTGCCCTTGCAAGTGTTTTCTTTACTCAACGTTAGCACATGCAATATACATCAAAACAAATAACACTACCTCTAGATCTTTAACTTTAAAATGATGATCTACACTTCTAAGCATGCATAAAATTGACACATAGATTTTTGGTCAACATGACCCTGGAAACCCCCCCCCCATGGGGAAAACCAGTTTGGAGCAGATATATATAGAAGGCCTCAAAGAAAAATGTACAACACAGGAAACATATACAAGTGAACCTGGTACAATAGCAACCACTCTCGGATGCTTTGGACTTCCTTGAAGACCTCCCCACAAACCTTGTGAAGTAAGGTGTGCCTTGCCTTGGTGAGCCTTTCTTCCTCTTGCTTGCTTTTTCTTTATCCTGATGCCTTTGTCTTTCAGCCTTTGCCTTTACCTCTGAGATGCCTTGATCTTGCCTTTACCCACTTGAAGCTTTGAGTGACCCTTGCTATTCTCCCTTGAAGTTTGCGCCCTCTACACAAGTGCGCCCTCCTCCATGGTATGGTGCGCACCTAGCTTTGGTGCGCTCTCTCCTCTAGCAAAAGCCTCCTCTAAGTGCGCCCTTAGTTCCTCACTAAGGCTCTCCTTTCACAAGTGCGCAACCCCCACACAAATCACTCATGTATGAAGTGCACCTCTCCTCAAGGAATGTGCCTCTCCTCCTCCAAGTGCGCTCTCAACCATGGAATGCGCCCAAGCTCATATGTGTGCCTCCTCCTCCATGGAAGCACCTCCTCCAAGCTAATGCGCCTTCCCTCTCTCAAATAGACAAACCCTCCAACAAGTGTTCCTTCGTCTCCTCAAGAAATGCACCCTAGCTCTCCTCTTCTCACAAGTGAAGAATGAATCTCATAAATGCACTATACCCTCCTTTAGCCTCCTTTGGCCAAGCCCTAAAAGATCAATGGCCTAGATCCAATCTAGCCAAGTCTAATCAATGGGTGAGATCTAATCCAAAAATCTCACTAAGGAAACCCACTTTCCTTAGTTTGCTTTATGTCTATTAATTTACCCACTTTGTGAATTAATTGTCTCTTTAATGACTTAAGTGACATATTTCGCTTTTGACTTAAATCTCTTAAGTCAAACTTAAAAAAGTAAAGTACACGGGTAATAGTCTCCCCCTTTGTGTTTAGAGACTCATAAACACATGGGGACCACTTTCCAAGGTACCCAAATCTCAACATGTGGCAGCTACATTTCAGAACGGAATTCTGAAGAAGGTTACCAGCACAGAGATCTCATAGAGGGAACCTTTTGGTCAAAATAACATAAGTAATCATGTATATAATATATATATATATATATATATATATATATATATATATATATATATATATATATATATGGGACGCTGGAAAATAATATGTATAAGCCGACCTGTTATTATACTTTAATTTGGGTTTGGATAGGAGGGCCGACCTATTTGAGGTTGCAAAAAATTGTTTTGATTTGAAAATGATGTTGGGCCGATTTATAAATCATGTCAGGGCCATCCTCTACATGCCACTGAATTGACTTCAAATTTGAAAATAAATACTAGGTCGACCTTTAAAAAGGCGTTAAGCATGAGTTGAGTTGGTGAAGTAATGGAGCGTCGACCCCTTGAGGAGTTTGGTTACTGATTTTGTGGAGGAAAGGAAGCTTTGATGGGCCTTTGGAGGCTGGATGTTGCACCAGCACCACACTGCCCCCCTCATTTGTGGAAATTGATCACCTTTTGAGGGCCCTTTGCCCCCTAATTTTGTACATGTGGCCTAAAAGCCCAAGATTTTGAATTATTTAGATTATTTAATTGTTGAAGAGGGCCTTTTGCCTCTCGATAGGCTAGATTAGGGGAATTTGGTCTAAAAAATTCTTATTTTATTTTGAGGGAAGTTGAGCACCTCCTCTATAAATAGAGGTGCACTTCCTCTCATTTGGACATCACAACTCAAGGGATTTTTCCCTTAAGAGGTTTGAAATTTTTGAAATTCTCTTGCTCTCTTAACTCATGCGCTAGTCTTGGAGAAGGATTTTTGTGGATGGTTTCCTTTCTTGGATGGTTATTTTCTGCAACTAGGGTTTGAATGGTCTAGCTACTTGGTAGGAGTAAGCAAATTGCTGCAATTTCTTGTTTCTTGCTAATGTTAAAGGTGTTAATTGCTATGTTGCTGCAAGTTTCTTTGTCTTGTTGAAACCCTAGGAAGGAGACATAAGTGTTTCTCTTCTTGATAAATTATTTATTGTCCAAGTTTGTGAAAACGTTCTTTGCTAGGGTTAAAAACCTAAGGCCCAAAAGTGCTTGCACTTTAGGGTTTTAACCCTACCCTTTGATCCTTGACCTAAGTGGAATAAGAATAAAGGAAATGACACCTAGGGCCCAAGAGTGTTTGCAGTGTGCACCCTAAGAACCATTTTCTTCGAAGTCTAGAATCTAATGCCCAAAAGTGCTTGCACCGTAGGGTTTATACCTAATCCTTCTTACTTCATCTAGTTCAACCTCCAAGTGTTGAATGCTTGACTCCATTGCCCAATGAAAAGACACTGACCTTCAAACCTCCAATTATTTTTCTTTAACATTCTAAAGCTACCCAAACTCATTTTTCCTGGACTTCACTCTCTACATTAAGCTTCCTTGCCCCAAGTCCTAGCAATCCCAATCCAGGGAACCCCCCTGCCGGAGGAGAGCTGGCCTGAAGTGAAAGAGAGTTGGTGAGGTGACAGTGGCCTTTCCTCTCAATTACGCAGTATTGCACTTGAGCTTTCGGACTTCAGCTCAACAAGTGTGAATTTGTGCGATAACAATGCTTATGATGGACAAGTATAATGGTGAAATTTGCAACATGGAAGAAGAACAGGGACATAAGTCATGTAATCTGAATCTAAAAACCCTCCTGTTGGAAATTTGAGATTAACGATCAATGGTGATAGTATGCGACACTAGATGAAATAGTTTCCACTCAAATTGGACAGATGAACCTTGCTTGAGGAATGGGTTATATAATTGAACAACACAATGCTTGTAACAACAATTACAGATTAGAAAATAATTTATAAATAACAGATTTGTTACAGCCACAAATCTTCCCTCTTAGCTTCTATTTACTTGTTAAATCACTCAACATAACCAGCACTAGAAGCTACTCAATCACCATGAGAACTAAGCTGAAAAACAGATCTGCAAGTACACAAAGTTTGGACAGCAAAGTACACCTCATATATACATAAAAATGAAGTTACAAGTATATACCAACAATGTATCACAAGATGGTACATGATAGTCCTTCAAACTTATCACAAGCTAGGATTCTCCAATGCATCCAAACCCCAGTAAGGGAATCCACCATTAATAGCCAATTCCAATCAGTAATCATGGCCAAGCAAGGCATCACACCAAGCTACACCTAGCGACTCCAAAGGCTCAACAACAAGCTAGCGTAAACACCAACAAGTCCACCCTTTATCTTTCTCCAACCTTGCCTCACACAAGCTTCACGAGCAAAGCACTTCAAGTCTTCTCTAGGGTTTCTTTGCCACAATCCCCAGGTCGTTCTTAGACGAGGACATCAACCTTAGCAAATTATGTCTTCTTATGGTTTATCTTACACAAACCCTCTCGCCTTCCAACCCTTGCATCACGCAAATATGAAGACTCCAAGACAAGTTCAACAACACTAATCATCAAGTGTTCTAACGAAGTAGTATACCCAAGCATGGTATCTCACCAAGCTCCAAGACTCCATGAATCATCTAGTGCTACATGTCTAGCTCTAGCCTCCCTTGCATCGCACAAGTATAAGGCTCCAAGATCATCCCAAGAGCTAGTCCTAGAAACATTGATTACTGTAAGCTTGAAAGAATCTTTAGAAATTGCATTTGGGGTAAAGCAAGGGATCATGCACTCTAGACAAAGTAAAAGGAGCTCTAGGGCTAGTTGATGTGACAACTCAAGAACTGGTGTTGGTGGCTAAGTAAATTATCAGAGCCATGACTGGTGATGTGGTTTGGCAGAATCTAATCAGGCATTGGGTGCTATCAGCTAAGAATGCTTTTGGTAGTGTTGACCTCATCTCCAACATAGGTGGTCAACTCCATGTGCCATGAAGAGATGCATCATCAGATGCAAATTTGTCGAAGACTTTGGTTCTACAGGGCATGTTTGGCCCCAACACTTCTTTTTGTAATTGGAATTTCCGCACCCTTGCGTGGGTTAATAATGTAATAGGTCTGCATGAGTCATGTCTAGGTCAGTTACCTTGGGATCAGTTCACTGGGAGAGTTCCTTTCACCGAGGGCTTTTTATCCTCAAGTTATCAATTGGGCTTTTCAGCCTTATTGATTTCCCTTGAGTTTTTCCCTCACACTTGCAATAATTCCTCTAAAGTGGTGAATGACGTTCTAGTGGGTTTATCTTTTGGTAACTATTATAGGGAATCATTGTAAATGACCATGCAAGACATCTTAGAAAGTTTCGCGGAATTCCATCGAGTCTAGTATAGTTTTTTTTAATTAATTAATTTTTAATTAAATTTCCCTAAGTTTGGAGGTTTAATTATATAATTAATTAATTATTTTTGAGCAAAAATTGTAAAAACTAAGTCCTTGGACTTTTGATAGGGGTATTTGTGCTCAAAAGAAATGGAATAGCACCCCCCACATCCATGGACCAAGTTTCAGCTTAGTTAGACAACTTTGGCCATGGGTTTGTCCACCTGGAGTGTCAGTTAGTCTAAAACTATGTTGCACGGGGACCCGTCCCCCCCAAAAAAACCTGCGTACTCGCCGTTCCCGCGTACCGGGGACTTGGGGACCCTTAGGAAACTTACCCAAATTGTTGGGGACTTCATTGGGGACTCGGGGACTTGCTGGCCATCCCCAAGACGTTCCCAACAGATTTCAGGGACGTTACGAATAGATTTCAAGGATGTTCTAGGCAGATTTCAGGGATTTTTTTGGGCAGATTTTGGGGATATTCAGGGCATATATCTTCAGTCTTGACAATCATGGAAATTGATGATTGGACAATAAGATCATTTTTCCCATCCATTATTTTTGTATTGCATTGAATCTAAATTTGTTGTAAAAGTTATAGCTCAAAACATGGGTTTTGTATGATGGGTTTTGATTTGGGTTTCTGGTGATTTAAATATTGTATTTTCAGCAACAAAGTTACAACAAACAAAGTTTCCATGTCAAAAAACAAGAAATGCAACATTTCAAAGGGCTGATCCTTATGGTTACTATTCTTGTTCTTCTCATTTTTCTGGTCATCTTAGCTTTTACATATTGTACATGGTTTTCAGGAGTCATTCAATTATAGTGCTTCCACCATCCCAACCTCAAGCATTGTGAAAACAATCAGATAGTAGTGACTTCGATTGGGCACTAAATGTTTGAATAAATTCCTATTCAATCACATTCTTAATCTGAAATATGAATCTAATCCTTTTACAGAACCAAAGTGTTTTATAGTGGTTTTCAACACAACCATAAAAATCTGCAAAACCTATTGAGAAGGGAATGCCTTTTATGTTTTAACATAATCGTCATTAACAAGAAATATGATCAAGAAAAACTGCTATAGAGACATTTCTCATTTAAGTTTCCTAAAGCTAAACTGCATTTTGCTCTTGTCTAGAATCCAATAATGAAATGTCACTCTGCCCTTTTTTAAATTGGTCGAGCTTTTTCAGAATTGGCAAGTGTAAGGGCTGTGCATAATACTGTATAGTATAGCTAGCT
>JASDQU010099950.1:46407-65202 GCA_032191745.1 Picea mariana
AAAGGCATCCACACAACACTCAAAGACCCCCCAAGGGATTGGTAGCTATTTCTCAACCTTCCTTCTTCAATTTCTTAGTGTTTTCCTTCACTTTTTCTCCCTTTTGCTTGCTTGTAGTGGCTCATAGTTGTGGGAGAAGGAGTGGTACGGCCTCCTCCCACGTGTGAGCTCTTGGGTAGTTTAGATCTAGCCTAGATCTTGCTTTACTTGATTTTTTTTGCCCTTTTTGAGCTAGGACGTGAGAATTTGTGAGATAAAGGGTATCTCCCAAACCCTAGGACGTGGGGATTTGGGTTTGCTTAGTTTGCTTGTTGCTTCCTTTTGCTTGCTTCTTGTTTCTATTTCTTGCTTGCTTGTCTCTCTTTTCCTCAATAATTTCTAATTAAGCAAGCTAAAGTTAATTGCCTACCTATTTGGGAGAGGAATACCCCAAAAGGTTAGGTTAAGGTTTTAACATGTGATTATGATCTAAATGCTTAATGTTACAATTGTTCTAGATCTAGTTCTAATACACTTAATAATTCTCTAACTTAAGCCTATTGGGTACCTTAAATCAACTTAACTAGATCTCTTGCATGCTTAGCTTATTTCAAGTCTTTATCTTTATGTTTCATGCTTAGATCTATAATCTTTGATGTTTAAATGTTTCAATTAGTAGATGGTGTTCTTCTTCATTGCATAGATCTCTTAATGCCATATGCTTGAAGTAACTTGTTTCTAAGTTGATAAGTAGGCAACATCTAAATCTTTTCCTTTTTCACACTCAATGCTCTTGAATATGATATAAGTGTGATTGCTTCTCTTCTATTGGTTGGCAAGTTGTTCTTTCCCTTGTTATTTTTTCAAGCTATCTAATTGTGCAATCAAGTGACATATGCATGTGTTAATACTCTCAATCTCATAACTAAATCAACACATTTTAAAGGCTGAAGTGAGTTTCGGCCAAGTCACTAAATCACTCTTAAAAAGTGTCATAAAACTCTTAAAACACTCTAAAACACTCCTAAAAGTCTACCTAATTCATATAATAACTTAATAGACTCTTTAGGGCACCTCAGACCACCATCTTCACCATCTAAAACGGGACTTGAGGAAAACAACGGAGGGTGTAGGCATGGGACTGTCTCACGGCGCACAGGATGTGTCCTCTCTGGGAAGTACTCTTGTCTTAGGACTGACTGAGAAAGCTAGGGTTAGCCTCGTTGCTATACTATCTTGAGCATCCAGCAGTTATTTGGCAATAGGGGGAGGAGGCTTTGGTGAAAGCTTAATAAAACTTAACAATCTTAAGGAAGCTTAACAACTCAACCTTGGGCTTAATCTAATAAATACATTGAGGGTTTAATAATTAAGAGTGAGTCATCTGTATAACACTTGTGCTTAAATCTTTAAATCTTCTTTGTTGATGTGGTAATATGTTGATGACAATCTTGTAAATGTGATGTGATGCTTTAATCTCTTTATATCCTTCACAAACACAGAATAATCGAAGTGGTTAGCTTGCTTGTTGTATTTTAGCATTTTTTGAATTGTAAATCTTGTATCTAATATTTATTTGATCAAGCTGTTATTTTGTAAGTAATATTGTAATCTCTTTGTAACGAACAACCCCTTAACTTAGTTGACCCCAAGCCCAATCTTTAGGCACTAGTCTTAGTTGCCTTAAGGAAAAGGTTTTGCTTAACATACTAACCCTTGCATTTTGCATTGCTGCTTGTGCATCTTAGGTTAGAATCCCCCAAGCCTTAACAAATTAAAACTAACTCCTAGAACTTAACTCTAAAACTAATCTAGAAACTAGGGACTACCCCCCTTGGCTTCCCTAGGAGTGAGCCTAGACGGAAGAGGTTCCGGTCAAAGTGACAGCGTGGGCTGTGAACCTAGGCATTGTGCCTCCAAGGACACACTAAGTGAGCTGGACTTAGCTCACGTTTGCAAGTGTGTATAAGGACGGCAACATGTAGCAAGGGCCTTTTCACTCCTAGACATTCTTTTTATGCTTCTGATTGTAAAATTATGGGAAGTCCTTCCAAATTTTCATCTGTTTATTTCATGTAATTATTTATATTATTTATGTATTCAGGTTGAGTTGAGGATATTTCTTCACACGGTAACATGAAATTCCTTAGAGCAGTTGAAGGGGTATAATGTTCTTAGCAAATGCTTTATTCTAACTATTACATGTCTTGTTAGATTGATAGGGTTTTAACTAAGTAGTTCTGAATATATCTTGACAATTCCATTTATTCCTTGATGCTTATGATCCAATTATTTATTTACCCTGATCTGCCCATTTTCTCCTGGTAAGTGACCTGTTTGGTCCTCTTGTTAATGGCAGATATTTGGAATGCTGCGTGAACAATCATGGTATGAACCAAAGATTAATACATACAAGAAACTTCTTGTCCTGCTTGGCAGGTGTAGGCAACCTGAACATGCCTGTTCACTTTTCCAAATGATGAAGGAAGAAGGATGTGAAATAAATGCTGAAATTTACACTGCACTTATTTCTGCACATAGCAGAAGTGGTGATCTTGACAAGGCATTTGCTATCCTCGAAGAAATGAAAAGCACTCCTCAATGCCAACCTGATGTCTTTACATATAGTATACTCATAAAGTACTGTTTTGAAGCCTCTCTTTTTGAACAGGTTAATAGGCTTCTTGAAGAAATGTCAAGCCATGAAATTGTGCCCAACATTGTCACCAAAAATATTCTTATAGATGGATATGGGAAAGCAGGCATGTTTCAAGAAATGGAAGATGTACTTGCACAGATGTTAATAAGTGAGAATTGTAAGCCTGATGAGTGGACAATGAATGCCATTATCAGGGTCTTTGGTAATATAGGGAAAATTGAGATAATGGAAAAATGGTATCAGAGGTTTCAAAATATTGGTATTCAGCCAGATATAAGGACGTTTGAGATCTTAATTAGTTCATATGCAAAAGAGAATTTGTACGATAAAATGGCTGCGATCATGGAGTACATGCAAAAATTGTCTCTCTCATGGACAACTGCAACTTATAATGTTGTGATCGATGCATTTGGAAGGACAGGTGAAATTGGGCAGATGGAGTTTGCTTTTAATCAAATGAGATTGGAGGGTGCCAAACCAGATTCTGTAACTTTCTGTTCTCTTATCAGTGCATATGGTAAAGCAGGTAAATTCAATCAGATAAAAATGATTGTGCAATATGTGGAGAATTCTGATGTTATTCCTGATACACCCTTTTATAATACAACAATTGATGCCTGCCAAAGGGCTCGAGATCTGACTGAAATGGAGAAAGTATTTAAACAAATGCAGGATAGGGGATGCATACCTGATCAGGTAACATTTAATACCATGAAAGAGGCCTACATAAGTGAAGGCATGCCTGAGAAGGTCAAAGAGCTGGAAGAGGAAATGCAGAACATGCATTTAATTGCAGTTTAGAGTATTCTTTTAAGTGATACCCTTGGTAAAGTGATGGTTGATAGAAATGTCAAGCTCGGTCCAAAGTTTATTACCGTTGCTTGCCTGTGCCATAGCCTCTACTGAGCTCAGAACGCTCTAGTGGGTTGACACCTCTTCTCATTGCCATACTCTATTGGCTGCATGTATCTTGTTGCAATCAACTTGTGGTCTTTGAGGTCCTGGCCTGTCTCTCTTTTGTAAATGTTCCATCACTTCTTTGTTGTCCACTGGGCAGTTAAATATGAAACCTTGCAGTTCTTTAAAGATCCACCAGATAACTTTTAAGGCCTTGCCAATTTAACATTTTGTATTGTCGATAGAATTCAGCTGACTCATTGCAACTTCACAAAAGAAGAGAGAAAAAAGGAATATCTCAAATAATGGTATTTCGTTGGCATTATATGTACACACTCAAAGAAGTCAATGGACCAAGGCAGTTCATAGAGTTCGCTTATTTGAAGTATATTTCAAAGGGATTCAACAGCTGAATACTGTAGAGCAATATGGAATGAGAGCTATTGAATTGAATCTTGAGGGAGCAACTTGATTTTACCTTAATTCATTGAAGAGTGAAGACAATGATTTACAGAAAATTTTATGGCACATTTATGGTATACCATTGCACCTGTAATTAACATTGATCATTGAACTTGGCTTTAGAGCATATTTCAACTATTAGTTTTGATTCATATGATCTTGCAGAAAATCCTTTGATTCCCTCTATGACATATCTAATCTCAAGTTTAGCATACCATACCTAATTGTAATTCTGTGTAATATAATCAGATCAGATGATATTCAACATGTTTCCATCTTAGACGGTGGCCTTATTATGGGACTAATGATTAAAAGTGACACATGTTGCAGAAGGGACTTTGAATAATAACTATTCCATGTATGTTAATATTGATATCTATATAGATTTGCTTCTGTAACTAAACTAACCTTGTGCCGAGTCATTTTCTTTCTTAGATGAGTTGTAATATTTTGATGATACAATTCTTTGAGAGTGGAGTTTCACTTTTTTATGTTGGCAAGCTAGCACTAAGCTTGAGATATACTTTAGGGACTTGTTCACAATGTCATGATGATTCGAGTGTAGATGCAGATGTGTGAGCGGACATGTGTGCATCAGTCCAAGGGGCAGCGCCCTTGGCGACCTCCCATTGCTGTTGATGGTGTGTTGGGGGGTTTGCAGGGGGGTTGACCTCCCATCGCTGTTGATGGTGTGTTGGGGGGTTTGGGGGGGGTGTTAAGGGGTAGAATCTCTGCTCGATTATAAGGGCTCTGCAATGTTGGTGCATCAAGTTCCAGTTCTGCGTGCCATCTTCCAGTTCATGCACACACATCTAGTAGCTTGCATGCACACACCTCAGCAGCTCTGCACATGTGACCTTCAAAATTCCATCTGTGCATTGACAACTAGGATGCTACAGCGACAGGAATATCTACAACCACCCAACACTGTTATGGAAGGCCAACCATTTATGGGGGTGCACTCTGTTAGCTCTCTTATGTCTTTTAGTCAACAAGAATTTAGGATTCAACCTCCGTTCTTTTCATAACTTTGGAATACAAGATTTCTTGATCTTTCATTCCTTGTTGGTTGCACTATTTTGTAATTCCCCATTTTGATGATTAATGGAAGAGCTGCTTATGCTATATTTATGTTTCATTAGTGAATGTGTATGTAATATAATAGCATAGCTAGTTTTTGCATATTCATGGTTCATTTATAACTTTCAACTCACTGGGGTTTGGAGTTGTCCTTTGCACTACTGATCCTAGGCTATTGGTGCCGATCATTTGTACTTGAGCATAGTTTATGTCTGCTCGGACAATATCACAATACCAGTGTGAAGGAATACAACCCGCTTCTATCTTGGACTCAACACCTACTCAATGTAGGAAGATAAGAATGGTTGACTCTACCAAACTGCCCTCCATGGATTTTGCAGTGCTGCAACATCTCTTGGATGAGGCTTTAGAGAATTGGAGGACCACATTTTTAGCTAGTTTCACGACTTGATGCTGTAATTCAGTTCCACTGCAGCCATGGGTTCTTTAGCCAACTCTGTTTCAAAATGCATCACCTTTCAAGTTTCGATTCAATCTGGAGGATTTTTTTTTCAAGATAAGATCGATGCTGATGCATTGGATTATTTGCTGCAACAATTATAGTCATATTTCTCTCCTAATCACTATATGGATGAGGAAAATATCACCTTTTTGGCATTGAAGATGGCATTTTTAATAATTTGTTGGTGGGAGACACTTCACAAATAGTGTGCTGAGGATGGAGACCCCATTATTACTTGGTCCAAGTTTGTGGAGGTTGTGCGTGAGGAGTTCTATCCCCCTCAAGAATATGATGATTGGTATTTCATATGGAAACTCTTGCACTAGCGGAAAGACCAAATTGTTCAAGAATGAGTTTCACTCTTTGATGATTTCTTTGGATGTGTGTGACACTGAGCAATACAAGGTCTTGAAGTATATCAATGATCTTCCACACGTTGGGTCTTGAAGTATATCAATGATCTTCCACACGTTTTTTACTTCACAACGTTGGGTCAAGCATATCGATATGCCTCCAAGATTGAAGAAAAGTTTAGAAGCAAGTTGATGTAAACAAGTGTCAATTAATCTTGACACGAATGTAAGACAAGTATATAGGAAATGCACATAACACTCTTGTGGCCATAGGTGCAACAATTGTGCAAAGGTCGATTTTAGCAAAAGAAACAACCTCCTACTCCCCAACAATGTAGCACCCTTGCATCAAAGCACAACAAAGACAAGGGCAAGGTGAGAAATAGTGTGGGCATCACCACGTCAATACACTTGATGAATTTGAATGTTGCGTGCTCAAATCCTTGATCGCTTAGTTGTTCAAACCTATGCTTAGTTGTTGCAACCTATGCTTAGGAACATCCCTACATGTTTGATGCCGTTGCTAGACCAAATGATACACTTCTTGAAGTGACATAAGAATGATAGCACTTGTTTCATCTGAATTGTCATATCAAAGGATTACAACCTCTCCATGTCATCATTGATAACAAGGTTCATAAGAACATTGCTCGAAGATGTGGTGAAACACCTTGGTCTACCTACTACAAAGCATCATTAGCCATATTCTCTTGGTTGCCTTCAACAAAGTAAGTGTTAGAATAACATGTGTGCTTGTTTCACCATGGACAATATAACAATATTGTCACCAGACCATAGGCACAAAGGCCACCCCTAAGCACCTTAACCTTGACAGAGAGAATAATTCCACAAGCAAACCCTAGAACCGATAGCCAATCAAGGCAACGTACCTCTCTCTAGAGCTAGCGTACTAGGCAGAAAGTCCAAACCATAACCAAAGAGAAAGTCCAAGCCAAAACCAAAATGTGAGTTGCAATAGCTGTAGCTGCAGCTCCTCTCCAGACTTGCGCACCACTGGTCTTATGCTATTGTGAGAGAGAGTATGACAAATGAGCTCTAGCGCCCTCTTATTTATAGTCCTCCAAGTGACCTAACTGGGTCGACTTCTACTTCTTGAGGCTAATAACTCAATAATAAATATTCTCTTGAGCCGACTTGTCTCCTAGGGTTATTATCCAACGTTTTAGGGTTTCTCTTGCTTCCCGAAATATTCTAGTCTCGTCAAGGTTACATGTAGAGGTTAATACCTCTCACAGCTAACATAATATCAACACTCCCTCCTAGCTAGGGAGGTATTAAAGGCAATGGTCTTGAGCACAAACAAACCATTCAACCGATAGCATCATCATAGACACACAGGCTATCTCATGGTCAAATCATGAGCACCATCATCACTATCAATATCATCTGATAGCATCAACTGCATTATCTCTCGAAGCCATACTCCATCTGAGTAATTAGGCATGATGTTGAATAAGTCACTCACTCCACAGAGTGATACAATAATCATTCTTCTAATCTGGAGATACGTCCTAGAAGAATGACTGTCCTAGACCATTTTCCACAGGGAGAATGTCTGTCCATCAACATACTGACTATCCATCTAGCTGGAAATCATCTCCAACACTAGTGATAGTCTCCACGACAATCAGAACAATGCCATCCAATAGAACACAACCGTGTCTATCCATAATAGTACACAACTACTACCCAGTGGTACACAACCATTCCTAGTAGCACACGACTACTGTGACACACAATCACTACTATTGGATCACATCCACCACAGTAGCATACAAATACTGTCCAAAGACATATAGTCTCCACAACAATCATATCATCTGATATTAACTTGCATAAAACAATATCATGATATAAATTGAGTCATCTGGGCCATTCTTCCACTCACATTTGTGATATCTGGAAGAGCATATGCCCTCAGAAAGTATAACATCATCCATGGGCTATCTGGACTATTCTTCTCAAGCATAGAAGAATAACTGTCCCTGATTTCTGAGCCTGGACCATTCACCTAACTGGGCCATTCCTCTGGCACTAATCATAGTGCAACCTAGAGAGAATGAGTCTGCCCTAGTGAATGCCTATCCCAGATTGTTGAACCTGGACCATTTGCCTAACTGGGCCATTCCTCGGGCACTAATCATAGTGCAACCTAGAGAGAATGAGTTTGTCCTAGGGAATGACTGTCCAGACCATTTCCTATGGAAATGACTGTCCTTCACCAACCTCCAAAACCAACCATTCTTTGAAACTGCTCACAACTGTGAACTTAGAAAGAATGACTATCCGACGAGGCAGACCATTCTACTTGACCACTACTTAGAGTGACTGCCAAGAAGAATGATTGTCCTAGACCATTCCTCCACACTAGCCACAAGGAGAATTAATGTCTATGGTACATCAACAATCTATCAGACCATTTTCCGAACTGGAAAATGCATGTCCATCAGAAATCTCGAACCACTTTCCGAACTGGAAAGGAATTGCCCATCCTGGACCATTTTCCGAACTGGAAAATCACTGCCCATAAATCAATAATATATCAGTTCTCTCTCCCAACCTGGGAGTAATCACTTCTTTTTTTCCAATAAGAAAATCGTCTCCACGAGCACCAACTTGTCTCTCAAGTATGCAAAATTTTCATCTTGGACAAAGGCTTTACCAAAATATCTGCTATCTGTTCATCTGTGGAGATATACTGGAGAACCACTTCTCTCTTCTGGACTTTATCATAGAGAATATAATGCTTGATCTCAATGTACTTCGGCCTGTCATGGAACACTCGTTTCTCTGAAAGCTTCACATAGGTTTGATCATTACAATATATCATGGTCGAATTCAACCCTTGATTAGACGGTCCAGAAATCAACTTATTTCTTCTGTAAAAGCGTCACAAATTGTAATATACTCTGATTTTGTAGTGTTGATTGCAATCGACTTCTGTTTCCTGCTAGCTCATGACATCGTGGCAAAGCTCAAGCTGAAACATATCCAAGTAGCACTTCTTTTGTCATCTGCACTCCTTGCCCAATCTAAATCGATAAATTCATGCAGTTGTATGTCATAATTTAAACGTCCCACAAAACAAATATCCGACCGAGTATTCTCCAAATACATTAACGAGCCAATCAATTTTCAATACTGAGACACATCAACTGGATTAGAGTTGCTTCAACTTCTTCAGATCTGTTATCATGGGAGTTAGCTATAGATTTTCAATCCATCATCCCAAACTTCTGAGTAACCATTATGATACACTTTCTCTGTCATAGGAAGTTTTCACCATGCTTCTGTTGTATAGGAGATACTTTGCATCAAGTTGCTTGAATCCATTCAAGGTCTTCTCCCATTTGCATACATGGGTCTCTTTCTGGTATACCTCAAAACCTTGAGATTGCTCTACATAAGCTTCTTTCTCAATTTGCTTTATTTGGGAAGAATAGTCTTTTACATGTAAATTTGTTGGATGCACGCCGAGTCAGGAAGAAAGGCTATTTTTGGAGGAGAAACATGCAAGGAGGAAAGGACAACTGGAAGGAAAATCAACACGTGTAAGAGAAGCAGGCGAGATGCACATGCAAGGAAGACCTACCGACGTTAGGGTTAGGGTTTTTGTAATGTATTGTAATGGCTGGTGAGCCAAGGATATAAATAAGTAGTACTTAGGAGACAGAAGGGAGATAGATCGAAAGAGATACACATAGGAAGAGAGAGTTGTAAGAACGGTACGAGTCATTAAGCTGGTGAGCTAGGGAAGTAGTGAGTGACTCGATCCTGAGGGTTAGATCGCAGGTTGGGGAGCCTGGTGTGATCTAGTCAGCCTCACAGGGATCGAGGAGCTTGTGAAGAGAGTAAGATCTAAGATTGTAACCACGCGCGGTGTGATATATTACTGAACCATAATAAAATCTTGAGAGCTAGATCTTTGTGGACGTAGCCCAGGAGGGGGTGAACCATGGTAACACCTGTGTTATGTGAATGCATGTATGCATCCTTATTACTGTTAAATGGTGAATGTTAGATGAATGAATTAACTAGTTTAATCTGATATTCCACATGCATGAATAGAATGACTGCTATAATTTGATATTAGATTGAATGAATGAAGAATACAAAGTACAACCACAGATCTCCACTCATTCCCAGGTTACAAACACTTGAGTATTGCAGCCACCCATAGAGCTATCTCGGGTGAGACTATGCGGTACACGTGTGCTGCGTTTCCTTTTGGTCTACCAGAGGGGCCGATAGTTTTAGAGGGCTTTTGTTGGGAGCTTATCAAATCTGAACTAGGGTCAATCTATGATAGTAAGGTAGGATCAAAATAACCCATAAAGAATCCTAAGTAGAAGAAGAAAGCCAACAAATGGTTCTGTTTCCGGTTGATTAGAACAGGATGGGATTGAGTATCTGAGATCTGTTGAAGACGCGTCAAAGAGATGTCAGACTGGATAACAAAACGTTAAGAGAATGAGAATCTAGAAGGGGATGTTGAGATCATGGAATCCAACGAAGGCAGAGATAGAGAGTTGGTTGAAGACAAAGGAGATAGAGTTTGCGCAGAAAGATAACAGAAACCCGAAGTTGACACTGTGCAAATATCTGGACAAGTACGTATTCAGTGACTTGCATGAAGTATTTTTTTGTGATTTTCCACATGTATTGTAGGAGTGGATAAAAAGATTGAAAGACAACCATCCTACAAATCAGATCAGACAACTAGAGTGGAATCCTGAAGAGATCATGCAGTTGCAACGAGTTGATAATAAGTTTACGTGCGCAGTGGATTTCTGGGTAGATAACATTGTTGCGGGATTTATCACAGAATTTACAGTAGATACAATGAAGTCTTACATCGCAACTGAACAAGAGTTCTTGAAAGGACCTTGAGGTAGGTACATCAAATCGTTATATACTTCCATTAAGATATTACTATATAACAAAGGTGTAATGACAATGGAGTCAGACAACTAAACTTCCCTGCGTGCATGGGGGAAGGGGGGAAGCACTAACAGGAGAAGGAGAAATGGAAGGAGAAGTGGATAAAGGAAATAAGGAGGAGGCCTTGGACCCAATTATGATGGACGAAGACCAGATCAAGCGGATCATGGTGACAGCTGGGAAAATGCGCAGTGGAGTACCCTACCAATATAAGGTGAACACCAAGAAGAGAGCCGTAGCCGCGAGGGAAGGATTGGCAAGTGATGAAGAAGAGGTAGAGGATCTCCAGGCTGTGGAGTAGATTGAGGAAATCCTGCGTGCGACATATGAAAGGAAGACGAGAGGTCCAAGAGCATGAATATAATGCAACACTCCTATCCATATCAGTGTCAGTGTGGAACCCATAAACCCATGTGCGACTAATACACCAAGAAGAACACCACCATTTAGACAATCGAATTTCGGGAGAAGGAAGACAACATGAAGTACATCTACACAAGGAGCAACAATTGGGGGAGCTAGTTCAGGAAGCATTAGTCAAGTATCTACACCGCACGGAGATAGTAGTTCAACATTCATGATGACAGGACATGATCCCACCATCAGGTTACCATAATTCAAAGGAGAGGCGTCGGAAGACCCGAAGAAGTACCTGTGTATTTGTGAAAAGATCTGGGAAGTGAAATAGATCGCCAATGAGGACACTAAACTTGCAGAGTTAGCTATCACACTGAGATATCGTGCACTGGATTGGTACATGAGTTTAGTTGCAAACAGTCCGCCAGGGACAACCAGGACGATTGGAGATATTAAAAAGCTGCTGATAAATGAGTTCCAGAAGCCTAGCTCAAAGGATCAATACATGAACGAGATGATAGAGATTAGACAGAAACCAGGAGAATCGGTATGGGAGATTGAGCAGAGATTCAAATGATTGAAGAGAAAGCTAAAATACGTCATGAAAAATATGCAACATAGGCATCTATTCGTCAATTCACTGCTACCACACTTGAAATACCTGTTGCGACAGCAAAAGTTTCAGACATAGGCAGAGGCTCTACAAACATCCCTACAACTGGAAGAAAACCAATATCTGACGACAGATCCAGCCATAGAGGAGTTGAAGGAGGATCTGAAGAACTTAACATTCCAGCTAAACCAGAACAAAGGTAAGGACAAAAGAGAAGTCGTTTGGTGTACCACATGTAGGACATAAGGACACCATAAGAACGAATGTTCGACATTCGCGCAGTACATGGCAGCAAGAATGCCAAACCCATTGCCAACGGGAAGACTATGGTGTGAGATTTGTAAGAAACAAGGACATGATCCATACCATTGCCCAATGATGCAGAAGTACTAGACAGTACTGAAGAGCTCATATTGCAACTTTTGCAAGTCAGTAGGCCATGATGAAAAAGATTGCAGAACCATGGACCTCATGAGGGAAAGAACATTAGATGCTTACAGGGTGCAGGCATAAATGATGACTGGGCAAGCCGCACCACAGTTTAACCAAGTACCAACCCCGTATAACATTGCGCAACAACAGTATAACACTGCACAAAAACAATATAACATTGCGTAGCCACAATACAATACCGCACAACCACATTATAATCCCACGTAGTATAACCAGGCGCCTTCGTATAATGCGCCATGAGGGGATTGAGTTGGTTACAGAGGTGGAGGAAGAGCAAGAGGAGGCTTTGGAAGAGGCAGAGGACCAGTGGTATGCCACAATTGTCAACAACCAGGACATTATGCAAGAGAATGTCCACTTCCACCCACGACATGTATGTATTGTCGCGCATCAGATCATGACACAGAAGAATGTCCCACACTATTAGGGAATATCTAGAAAAGAGAACTTAGAACAATCAGAATGTTCAGTGGATTTCGACAGAAGCGAGGGATGAAAGAAGAAACATCAACATAGTTGCGCGGGGAGGAGCTAAAACAAGAAACAACCCAGTAAGATAGGATCTAGCACAACACCAATGGGTGAAGAAGAATGCCGAACTGAACAAGCAGTTTGATACGCAGAACGAAAATGAGACATTCAAGCAGGCTAGAATAGAATTCCTAAATCCATACATTGCATCAACATCAATTGTGCAACATAATAAGGAAGTACCAACGTACGAGATGCCTCCATCGCTGGATCACACCAAAGAAGCACAACCCCTGGGACAAGTAAGTATGATTAAAAGTTTTTTGCAATCTTGTGTGAAACTACTAAATGATCCACCATCTGTTAAAGTATTACAAAATATGCTAGAAAGATGTAACATAGAAGCAGAAGGAAAGCTAGAACAAAAAACAATTAATCATCTGCATACAAGGAGGAGAACAAGCAGGGGATTCAGACTGAACGCTAACATTGGAGATTTCAACATGGGAGATATTATACTGGATTTAGGATCCGAAGTAAATGTGCTACCCAAGAAGACATGGCAATGCATGGGAGAACCTACACTAGGATATTCACTTGTTCAGCTGAAACTAGCAAATCAACATTGAGTTCTACCAATTGGAAGACTAAAAGGGGTAACAGTAGATCTGGATGGAGTGCGCACTAAAGCCGACTTCAAATTAATAGAGATAGTGGATGGCACAACACCTTACCCGACATTGCTTGGCTTGGATTGGGCGTTTGAAAATCAAGCCATAATCAACGCTGGATCACACYAAAGAAGCACAACCCCTGGGACAAGTAAGTATGATTAAAAGTTTTTTGCAATCTTGTGTGAAACTACTAAATGATCCACCATCTGTTAAAGTATTACAAAATATGCTAGAAAGATGTAACATAGAAGCAGAAGGAAAGCTAGAACAAAAAACAATTAATCATCTGCATACAAGGAGGAGAACAAGCAGGGGATTCAGACTGAACGCTAACATTGGAGATTTCAACATGGGAGATATTATATTGGATTTAGGATCCGAAGTAAATGTGCTACCCAAGAAGACATGACAATGCATGGGAGAACCTACACTAGGATATTCACTTGTTCATCTGAAACTAGCAAATCAACATTGAGTTCTACCAATTGGAAGACTAAAAGGGGTAACAGTAGATCTGGATGGAGTGCGCACTAAAGCCGACTTCAAATTAATAGAGATAGTGGATGGCACAACACCTTACCCGAAATTGCTTGGCTTGGATTGGGCGTTTGAAAATCAAGCCATAATCAACTTAAAGACGAGGAAGATGACATTCGAGTCAGGAGACTACACAATCATTGTGCCATTGGACCCATCTTAAGGGGAAAGGTTTGTAGAACCTACTTGCTTGGACTTAGAGGAAATTAACCAGTGGTACAGAACAACTGCGCGAGAAGAAGATTATGTGAACCCAACTGCAGATGGGGTACTCACTTGGAGAAGCATCACCTCATGTGCGTCAGACTCAGATACAGGCTTAGAAAATTGGCAGTAGAGGTTACACGAAGTCTCTACAAGAAGATGCACAAGAATAGACCGCGTAGTAAGATGGGTAGGTACGGAGATAAGAGAACCTCCAAGCTTCCATGGGGTGAATGACTTAGAAGTATTCCTAACATGATACAAAGATGAAGTGTTAGAAAATCAGAGGCTCTTAGCACTGGATATAGCACTCAAGGCAACACCTGCAAAATGGTGGGCTGCGCACAAAGAAATAGTTAAGGACTGGTACCAATGTAAGCGGTTACTACGCATCAGGTTTGGCACAGAACATGGAAGCAACCAACTGCGGAAATATGATGGACATGGGACATAAGCGGAAAACTTGGAGAAGTGCAGAATGCTATGGAGGATGACACCAGCGGAGGAATGGCCTCATCATTTTGTTCACACATTAGAAGAGATCCCAACAAACTGGTATATAGACCAGGGATTGCGCAGAGGAACTACAAATTGGACAGTATTACATCAGAATTTTACAGTCACTTTCTCATTCGAACATGAGAACCCCAACATAGACTCAACACTTAAACAAATCAGAGGGGTGATATTCCTTAAAGAACAGGAAGTTGAACTCATAATAGAAGAACAACAACAAAACAAATAGACAGTAAAAGAACTACTGTCATGTTACTATGTGTAGGAAGAAGCACCAGATGAAGACGACTCACAAAACATCCATATTGAAGAAGTTGAAGGCAAAAGAGAAGTGGAAGGTCCACCTCTGGAATCATAAGTATTTGCTGTGTTGATCAAGGTGAAGAAAGCCAACATTGGGACACTTGAGAATCCCAAAATGGCCAACATTGGAGACTACTGGGATGAACAAACAATGTAAAGCATAACAGAGTTACTGCGCGAGTACAACAACTTGTTCCCAACAACGCTCACAGAAATGAAAGCCATAGCAGGAGAGCTAGGTGAAATGAAGATACCTCTCAGAGCTGAGGCAAGACCGATCATACAACGACCATACAGACTAAACCCTATATATAAGCAAAAAGTCAAAGCCGAAATCGATAGGATGTTGGAGGCTAGAATCATAGAACTTGTAGAGGAATCTGAATGGGTAAGCTCGATGGTAGTTCAGGAAAAGAGACAAGGGGGGATAAGGATATGTGTCGATCTAAGGAAGCTAAATGATGCGTGCCTACACGATCCGTTCCCTACTCCGTTCACAGATGAGGTGTTGGAGAATGTAGGAGGACAAGAAGCTCATTCATTCACCGACGGATTCTTGGGATACCATCAGATTAAGATAGCCCCGGAAGACAGATACAAGACCACTTTTTCCACAAAATGGGGACCCTACCAGTACACAGTCACGTCGTTTGGATTGAGGAATGCACCAACAATATTCTCTAGAGTAGTCATAGCTGCATTCAAAGAATTCATCCACCAATTTCTAGAAGTGTATCTAGATGATTGGAAAGTCTATAGTTTGTTGAAATACCATGTAGGGGTGTTGAGGTTGATGTTAGAAAGATGCAGGCAATGCGAAATATCGTTAAACATCAAGAAGTGCATCTTCGAAACACCCTTTGGGATACTATTGGGCCATATAGTATGCAAACAAGGCTTGCTCATAGATCTTGCCAAGATTACAGTAATTATTAATTTACCACCACCAAAATCATTATGTCAGTTAAGAGCAACATTGGGACACACAGGAGACTACAATAAATTTATAAAAGAGTATGCACAGATCAATGTGCCAATGGAGAAATTGTTAAGAAAAGACAACAAGTTTAAGTGGAATGAAGACTGTCAGCAAGGATTGGACACTCTGAAAGAGAAGATGGTAATTGCACCAATACTGGTATTCCCAGATTGGGAAAAGACATTCCATGTGCATGTAGATGCCTCGACCATAGTGTTATCACCCCATAAATTATGGGTATCAACTTATGACTTGGATGTTATCGATATTATCTGTATCTAGTGTTCTTATTGGAAATTCATTTTTCATTTTTTGCAAAAAGAGAAAAGAAAAGAAAAAAGAAAAAGAGAAAAGAAAAGAAAAAAGAAAAAGAGAAAAGAAAAAAGAAAAAGAAAAAAGAAAAAGGAAAGAGGGCAAAAAGATTTGAAATAAAAAGCCCCATGCAATAACAGTGACTTGGTCATACCTTTCAAGCATGACCAAGTTCCTTTTAAATTTTCAATGTTGCTAGGCTAGTGAATACATCTGATCAGACCATCAAATCCTGATCAAATAGCCCCTAGGTTAGAATTAGTGAATACGTCTGATCAGACCGTCTAATCCTGATCAGATAGCCCCTAGGTTAGAATTAGTGAATACGTCTGATCAGACCGTCTAATCCTGATCAGATAACCCCTAGAAAAAATAAAATCTTAATCCAACTGTTTAATCTGGGTTAATTGCCTTATGACAGTAGGTTAGGATGTAGATTAATTGCCTTGCCAAAATAAAGCCAGATTGATAAAGATGTTACCCCATGACTCCAATGCCTAAGTGTAATTGAATTGATGTCCCCTTGGTAGTGTATATGAGAAATATCAAAAGAAAACTCATGTGAATGCCCTTATCCTAAGTTTTTCCTACATATGACATTTTTCGCCCCCTACCTATGTTTCAGTCACCTTTCAAAGGCTCAGATCACGGCGCTGGGATCAACAGCTCACAGTTGATTCCGGACCCCCCTTAGTGTTCTGCTTTTAACCAAAGAGGGGGGATCCGAAGTCAGCGATAACCTTTGCACAGATCTGGACGGTCCAGAAATGAGCGCGCAAATCCACGGCTTACATTGGATTCCGGACCCCCCCCTCTGTTCTGCCTTTAACGGAGGGGGGGGGGGGTCCGAAATTGGTTATAATGCAGGCGCAGATCTGAACGGCTCTAAGCAGAGCGCTTGAATCGATGATCCACAGTGGATTCCGGACCCCCCCCTCCGTTCTGCCTTTAATGGAGGGGGGCGGTCCGAAATTGGTATTAAAAAGCGAGCAGAGATCTGCGGTCAGAAATCCAGCGCGCAGATCAACGGATCGTGGTGATTTCCGGACCCCCCTTGGTATTCTATTTTTAATCGAAGGGGGGGGGGGTCCGGAAATGAATCTTCCTTACGATGGGACCCCTGTTACATGTGTCGTCGCCCTATTGGTTCACGAGTCCCATCCTCCACATGCTGTCTGACACCCCGTCGCCCTTGGACGTCACCCTCCACTGAGCCCACTTGTCCCACTCGCGTCTGGGTCTGAGTCCCATATCGTTACTACTGCCAGTCCCTGGTGTCAGCGCCATAACACCCTTCACTCATGAACAACCCCCTTTGGCGACTTTACCTCCCAATCACAAACCTCCACGTCAGTCGTCCGTATACGCTGTTTACCGTCACCTACCATATCACCCCAAGTGGCCCGTTATACATTAATGACTGGATAAAATGCCCGTTGTCATGCTGACCGTTTTCCCGCGTCCGACCGACCCGGTTTTGAATAAAAACACCATTGTGCCCATTTTCACTCGTTATTCATCCCTCGCGCCAGAAACCATCCATCGCACCAGAGAATGTATCTATCGTCTTCCCATTGCTTCCTCGTCGCTTTCCTCCACCACCAGCAGACCCCACTAACGTTGTTTGTTGCAGGTACAATTGCCCAAATGGTGTCGAAGACAAAGCCAGCTGAAGAAGAAGAGAATCCGTTCGTTCCTCCTCCGGTGGACCTGGATAAAATTCCCCTGGTCGATAAGGACCGGTTGATAGCCGATACCATTTTCAGTTTCGACTTCTCTGATCTCCAGTCGTGGTTCCGGGAGGTTTTCCTGGACCAGAGCAACGAAATTGAGCTCTGGGAGTCCAATTTGCCCCTATATATGTTCCCCCAAATCCATAATTTCCCCGAGTTTGCCCTCCGCTGCCAGGTCCACTACTTGCCCGACCAGAAAGCCATCATTTCTTCATCCGGAGACGTTCTTTTCTTCATCACCCCTGAGGATATCGACCAGATGTTACAAATCACCCGAGTAGAATCCGCGTCCCCTTTTAACTTAGAAATCCTCACCGAGCTCTACCAGAAGATGACTTTACCGCAAAGAGCTCAGATTTTCGAGCTGTTTTTTCCCACTTCCGCTCCAATCCCGACCACCAATCCCCCGTATCCTTCTTCCATGTTTTCCACCAAAGGGAATCAGATTATTTCGGCTCTGTGTGCTCTGCTTGGATACTACTCTGATCAGTGGGTGGATGAGCCCATCCTGGGCTTTCTGTCCATCTTTTCCAACGACAAACGACCAACCACGCAGTTCGACTACAACACCTTCCTGGCCAATAACATCCATGAGCAGTTCGTAAATTTCGCCACTGTAACACCCTGTTTCCCCCAGATTGTAAATATAACTGAACTGGCCAAGGACTATGGCAAAACTCATAAGCATGAATATGTGCTGTAAATGGACCTTATGAAGAAGGTCGATGAATGTAAATAACATTTGAAATTATATTGCAAGACTGCTGAGAGGGGATGTGCGGAAAAGA
>JASDQU010099950.1:80192-91910 GCA_032191745.1 Picea mariana
GAATGACTCACCAATGGTTTTCCCCAAAATCAGCATGAGAGATTTGACACACCATCATCAGTTACTACATTTTTGCATCTTGTTAGTTAGTTAGTTAGACTCAGACTCTATCACATCCTGATCATTAATGACAGGGTCGTTTGTAACTTTTATTATAAATATTTCCAACTTAGAAGTATTGAGGGTTGATCTTTACCCCTAAGCAAGTTCTAATCACTGTAATTTTTATCAAGAGGTTATTCCAGTAATACAAAGAGAAGTTTCACAGGATTCCTGCGTGTTAATTGTTGGTGACGTTTCCTATGTTTGCATAAAAGTTTTTTCTTTCTCAGTTATCATAGTGTCTTTCTAAATCCAATATTTAAAAGAAGTTCAAGTTGAAGAATTTGCCATTGTGTACTCTGTTCTTAATCTTTTATAGATTTAAATGTTTTTCTTCTGATGTTATAACAAAGAAATTCTTAAATGATTTTTTGTTTTAACTGATATCTCACCTTTTTCAGTAATACACCATTTTATTCCTAAAGAATCCAACATTAGCACTATCTCGCCCTGTAAAACGAATCTCATAAAAGCTGTCTTTAACCTCTATATTTTTAAAACAGACCCCATATCCCAATGGAAGCGTAAGTGATGTTCAACCATTTCATTTAAAAAAAATACAAACAACTCAGTTATATTTTTTCTAACTAGCCTAAAATCTTGAAAATCCAAACAAATCTAAAACTCACTGAGAGATCTCTCTCTAAAACTGGTAGGGCTAGCTCCCAGTTTTGAAGTGGTTGGTTAAGGTTACCTCTGATAAATTTCTTCTTACCTCACAACAACCTCTGGGAATTTACAGAGTGATAACATATGGCTTGCAGGGATAATAATACAAAGTATTTTCACAAATTCTCTAGCCACAATAGAGTTTGAAAACATGTATGTGAGATCACCGATGGGAACGATGCCAAAATAACTGATCAAGATGCATTAAAGGAAGAAATAGTCCAATATTTCAAGAATTTCTACAAGGCCCCGCCCATTCCAAATACAACCGAAAAATGCAAGTTAATCGAGCTCTTTCCTTAGATGTTAAATGATGAGGAGTCATGCTTATTGTTTATTCCCGTTACTTTGGAGGAGTTGAAAAATGTTCTTTTTCATTTTAAGAAGGATAAGAGTCTGGGGCTGGATGACTGGACAATTGAATTTTTTATTTTCTTCTTTGATTTAGTTGGGGAGGTCTCCTCGATATGGTGGAGGAGTCAATAAGGTTAGGATCTATCGTGGGAGGTCTAAATTCAACATTCTTGACCTTGATTTCAAAGGAAAATAATCCATCTACTTTTGATGATTTCTGCTCGATTTCCTTGTGCAATTTGTGTTACAAGGTGATATAAAAATCATCACCAATCGAATTAAACCTTTTCTTTCTAGGTCACTCTCTGATGAACAACTGGGTTTTCTAAAAGGCAGGTGAATTCAAGATGCCATAGGCACAGCTCATGAGAGCCTCCACAACATAAAAAAGAAGAAATTGAAATCACTTGTTTTAAAGCTAGATTTAAGGAAAGCATATGACTGTATTGACTGGGATCATTTAAGATTGATCCTTCTAAAAATTGGATTAGGGTTCCAGATGTCAAATTGGATTAGGGATCCAGATGTCAAAATGGATCATGTCATGTGTCACATCATCATCCTTTGCAATATTACTTAATGGTGAGGCTATATACTTCTTCAGAAGTAGAAGGGGAGTTCGTTAAGGATGTCCATTATCACCACTTCTTTTCATACTAGTGATGGAAGGCCTCAGTTTATTACTGAAAAATAGTTTTATTGAAGTAAATCTTATAGGTATAAAAGTTTCTAGATTGATAAAAATTATTCAACTTTTGTTCATGGATGATGTTATCATTATGACAAGGGAAATTTTATATGAATGTATGGAAATTGACAAACGTATTTGCCTATTCTATAAAGCCTAAGGTCTATCAGTTAATCAAACAAAGACCACTGTCCATTTTGAAGGCCTCACAGAGTTAGAATTGACCCCTTTCAAGACACTTCTTCCTTATAACTTTAGTGATCTATCGAATGGATTCAGATACCTGGGATACTTTCTAAAGATAGGGACACATCACGCAGATGATTGGGAATGGCTAGTGTCCAAATTAACAAAGAAAATTGGTTTATGGTGTAACAAGTGGCTATCTATGGGAGGATGATACATTCTAGTTAAAACAGTGCTGGAAGGCTAGCCTGTCTATTAGATGTCTATGGAAGCTATTCCCTGCACTGTAATAAACAAGATTGGAAAATTGATGTGCCATTTTCTATGGAATGGTCAATCTGATATGCAGCAATATCATTTATGTAGATGGGAGACCTTATCTAGACCAAAGAAGAATGGGGGTTGGGGATTCCGAAATTTGTTTCACTTCAATACGACATTGAATGTTAATACTCTCTGGAGGGTATTAACATAGGAAGGTATATAGCATCAGGTTATAATGGAAAAATATTTACAAAATTCAATGCTAATCAATTGTCTTAGAATGCCAACACATCGTTTCAATTTTGCTTCTAGAATTTGGACTAGTCTTACACGCACTATCCCTATTATCACCCATTGGCTTAGCTGGCGTCCAGGATCCAGTCATCTTATCTCTATTGGAAGAGATCAGATACTTGGCATTGGCAACATATCATTTCTCCAAGAAGAGACTATTTCTCTCGTAAAATAAAAACAGTTAATTGTCCTAGCACAAGCCTCTGTTACCCGGGATCCAATTACCTATGCTGAGGTTTGGATGAGTGGCGAGGACTTGTATTTGACAGGGAATCTTGCTATATATTGGGATAACTATACCTCAGAGTTAAAAAGAGCTGGAATCACACTCCACAAAGCTGCCGATGATACGCTTCTATGGACTGGTGGCGACTCTTATGGAAACTTATCAGTCAAAAACATTTATGATGCTATTATATCTACTCAGGATCTCTCAATTTGTCATGATTGGAAGGTTAACTTATGGAAATGGAATTTACAACTGAAGATTAAATTGGTTTTTTGGTTGGTTGCGGACAACAGGATCTTAACCTGGGATGTATTACAAAAGAAAGGATGGGTGGTCCTGAGTATTTTCCATCTTTGTAAACAAAATTCTAAAGATAACACTCACCTATTCATACAATGCACCTTTGCAAAATCAGTTTGGGCTAAAAGTTCACACCTTCTTAAATTCAAAATTTCATGGGCCGGTTTGTCACTTACTGAATGGATGGATTCCTGGACAAAGAAAAAGTCATTATAAAAAAGGCTTCCTTCTCTGACATGCTGGTTCATTTGGAATGAATGTAACAAAGTGATCTTTGATGGAAAAACACCCTTGGCTTGGGTAGTTGTTTATAAGATTGTTGGATCACTCAATAAAAAATCCTCCAGCACACAAATTACAGAGGTTAAAACAAAGTCCAATCACACACATTAATGGTTATACTTTGGCCTTTTTTGATGGAGCCTCTATAGCAGGTGGCTCGAATTGTGGCATAGGGGGTGCTATAAAATGCATAGAGTCTCTGGTTTATAGATGGTACTTCAATTGCGGAGATGGTACACATACAAAAGAAAAGATATTAGGAGCATGGGCCACTCTTACCATAAAAATACTCTTGAATATTCAAAATATTTAGATTTTGGGGGACTACAAGGTGACAATTGATTGGCTTAACCATAAAGGAAACCTACAAGCCATTGATATAGAGGGATGGAAACTTAGAATATTGAAAATGTCTGCATCTTTTCAATGTATCTGCTTTCAACACATCTACATGGAATCAAATGAGGAGGTAGATCAATTATATAAGCATACTCTCTCTACGCCAAAAGGAATATTATCTTACTTTACTTTGGATGGAGAGTCAGTGGGGCCTCCAATCCATATCGATATATTTTAATTCCACCCATAGTTTTATTTTTATTTTTATTTTGAAGCCTGATCAGTTTATTTTGGCATGGACATGGAAGTTTTGTTTTAATAATGTGGTGTTAATATCCTATATATTATTAGTCCCAAAGCTTGGTGATAGTTTGTATTAGGTACTATTGATCATTTTATTTTTTGTAAAGGTCTTTGTGGGCAGTTTGTGTGTCAGTTTTGTGTGTCCAAGTGGATCAGAAGGGATCGGTCTTTATTGATCAAGGATCACTGATGATGTACAAAAAATTACAATCTAATATAATTTTGTACAGATTTTCTATTGGAAAAAAAGTTCTCATCAATCAAGTAAAACTATGACTTTCAACAAAATCCCTATCAAATATGAAAAAAAAATCTACCTATAAAATTAAATTTATCCACTTATCAAATTTTTTCCTTAGAAAAAAATCGTTATTTTTATTATTAAAAAAACTTACATTTTTTAGATGTGCACTTCCAATAGTGCATATGACTAAAAATTCCACAATGTTCTTGACCCTGACTTTCAACAAAATCCCTACCAAGTTTGAAAAAAAAAATCCACCTATAAAATTAAATTTATCCACTTATCAATTTTTTTTTCTCAGAAAACATCGCAAATTTTATTATTAAAAAAACTTACATTTTTTAGATGTGCACTTGCATTTACAATAGTGCATGTGAATAAAAATTCCACCATGTTATTGACGCTAAGGCCGTACATTAGATATAAAAAAGACCCACATATCTCTAGGTAAAGAAACCTCTAGATCATATACTAACAAACAAGAAATATTATGAACTGTTGTCCAAAATAAAGGCCTTTTACATTCCCATACCCATATAAGACTGGTAAACATGCTGAACAAATTCTCTAGTCTTTGGTAAATAGGAGCATAAAAATATTCAGAGAGATGGCCATGCTCAAATTCTTGAATACATCATGTGCCTAGTTCCATAGATAAACCCAATTTAGATAAGGCATTAACATCATTATTGTGCTCTTGAAAGATATGCTTGAAAGAAATTGAAATTAAAGTAGATATTGCAAGTTTCATCTCCTTATAGATCAGCTTGAGAAAATGGTTTTCAAAATTATATTCACTATTGACCTATTTAATGACCACTCGTGAGTCACCCAATTTGAATTATTTGAAACTCTTTCTTCATCGCTGAAGAAATGAGAAGTTTCAAAGCCATCAAGTCTACCAAATTATTCGATCCTCTTCACAATCTTTCTTTGAAGTTTAGAAAACGAGGTTCAAAGAGATATAAAACATTGCCCGCACCACACATAGGTGGATTACTCTAGCTAGCACCATCAAAATAAGCCCATGTATTTTTTTTGTCAATAACCTCGTTGGATATCACTCTAGAGGGGATTTGGATGGATTGGTTAACTGAGACCATCAAGGATTTCCAAAATTTTCACTGCACATTGAAAGGGAGATATGCACCTCTTTTAAAAAATCTGAGCTTTTTGGGACAACTAGAATCCACATGCCACTAATAAAGGAAGACATTTTAAGTTTTTACCAAAGAGCTCTATGCACTAGGTTTATAGAATTTCTTCCAATGAGGTTCCTCTCCACATACCTCAAATTCCATAAAGTCTCTCGAGTTCTTTCCAAACCTGCAATGTAAAGGGACAAGATAACAACAAATAGTCAATAGATTCTAAATTGAATTTGCATAAAATACAATGCTCCAATCCTTGAGTGCCCTACTTCTAAATGGATTCCCAAGTAATGACCTTGTTTTGTAATGTAAGCCACACAAAAATCATCATTTGTAAGGGGCACTTAAACTTCCAGATTAGTTTCCACCACCAAGTTTCCTGAAATCTCTCCCATTTAGAAAAAAGGACCTAATAACCTACCTTTGGGGTATATTTGTCTATCATTGGGTTTTTGTTGCAAAGAAACTTTTTTTTCTCATCCTTTATACTCACATGGAATAACCTTAGCATGAAAATGCATATATTCCACTTGATAACATCACCCTTGGATAGTCCCAACATATCATCAGTTCTCCATTTTTAGCACCAAATTGTAGATAAATCATGTAAGTCTATTTGACTTAAAATTAAATACCCTTCTCTATGTACTTTTTCTAGTGGATCTTAAATTTTTTTAAAGTCTACGCTACATCCTACCTAAGGGTGAGTTCGAACCTCACCCTTGTGCCTCTACCCACTTTCCATACTAGACCATTTCCTATCAAGTGAAAGCATTTACCATTGCTTTCCATATATATATATATATATATATATATCATCGCTTCCAATTCAATCCTTGATTATTTCTAGAATTATATATTTTTGATGAATGACATCACCATAGCCCATGTCTCACCATTGGAATCCATACACATTTTGTAGATAAATACGTTATAAAAGAAGCATGTTATTGATCCCTTAGCCTCCCAAATCCTTTGGGAGAGTGACCTGATCCCACTAGACCCATGCTAGTCCTCTTTTTTCATTGTCACCTACCTAAATAAATCTAAAGTTGACTTGATGAATATTCTTGAGAATTCCTTTGGGATTGAACACCAACAACATCCAATAAAACTATAACTACCTCTAGCACTACCTTGACAAGGACAAGCCTTCCATCATGAGATAACTTGTGATTGTACCAACACAAATCCTTTTTTCCACTATGGAAACAATCCATTTCCAATTGCTTTCCACATAAGTATTAGGTTTTAGATAGAAACCCAATTATTTTAACCCATCCACCAAATCAGAGCACTTGAAAAGGAAATAAATGGAGAAAAATATATTGTCTTCCTCGTCCAAATCATAATAGGAGATTGACTATTTTTTTTATGTTGACAAGCATATCAAAGGAAATTCAATAAAGATAGATAATCTTTCTAAGAGTTCCATTATATTATCTCATACCATCACAAAAGAGAAGGATGTAATCAACAAAAAGGAGGTGCGATAGAAAGAAATTGTGCCCAAGATTAATATCTCTAAATATACCTTCTCTCTTAGCCTCCATAAGAGCTCTACTAATACCTTCAACCACTATTATGAATAACAATGGGGAGAGTGCATTGTAATGACCCCAATCGTTACGACAACAAGCAAAGCAAAAAGTGCAAATTTTTTTTTTTTTTTTGTTTTAGGCAGGAAGGCAACGATGAGAGACAGTTGAACCCCACAACTAGACGATGAACACAGGTACACAGATCAGGCAACAGACAACTACGACTCCACACACTAGCACAAGAGGAATTGGACGAAACATGCATAAAACAACATATAGAATGACTACCCGCCCGACACAACATGACAACGCCTACAAGCTAAGGGACAACATCCACAATCCCGACACAATGGTCTTGACGACCAGTCACTAGAACCTCTATGACATGCAAAACCCAACACATGAAGGTGATACAACCCAAGCGCCAACAACAACTACAACAAATGATGCCCACAATGGGAAGCACAGAGTCCGACCCAGTTGTCAATAGCCTCTATCCACTAGGGCACACAATGATCCCCTTGTCAGGATTCATGTCGTCACCAGGTGATAGGTGTGACAACTTTTAAGGAAATATACTAATAAAATAAAATAAAAATGGATATAATAAAATAATTATTTAAAACCTTTTAAGGAAATATGATCTCAACCATAATTTATAATAAAAACATAAACTATAATAAGAAATAAGAAGTTTTAAAATTTGATAAAAATTAACTTGAATCCAAAATCTGAATATAAAAATAAAAAAATTGTCAATCTTCATAATATATTTAACATATAACAAAACATCTTATCTTCAATTATCTCCATTATAACCTACAAACATAAAGCCTATTCGCATTCACATGAATAACATGAAGGAAGCTCTTAATAGTGTAATGCTATTAACGAGAAATAAAAGAAAAGAAAAACTCCTTACTTTTTAAAAAGATAGATAAAAGAAAATCTAAAATAAACTAACAAGTAACACTGGGATCATTAATTCGCTATCATTGTGTTGCATTCATTAAATCACTGACATTATAAATCGCTATCATTAAGTATAAGTTGTTGTCCTTTCAACTAAAAGGATAGTGAAATCACTATCTATGGACGTAGATAGGATCGATACATTAATGTGATAACAACAAATCTATATAATAAAATCACCATCCATATGCTTTATGAAACGAGGCGATACCTACGTCCAATGCATTCTGCAATCAATCACTGCCTGCATATGATTGGCAGTCTATACTATAAAAAGAAATTGTTGTCAAAAGATGCATAATACTATATATTAATTGCTGTCTAAACTACATCGCTATCCATTAAAACTGAAGCAATAAAGTTCGTTGACTTAAGATCGTGCTAGATTCGATAGATTCACTGAGTAATCAAATATGTCATTGATATCCCTTCCTTAATACAAGATTTAGCTACCTATAAAATTATAAAGACTCGCTCATTATGAAATAAATTGCTCACAAGGTTGTTCGTTATAAACGCTAATAATGTTGCTTTATTATTATACAAATACTTAATATAAAATGCTGTAAATACAACTATCATAACAATCAATACTGTCATAGAATCGACGCTATTAATGAACAATAAATCGTGGAGTACTAACATTTACTGGCGACAAATTTAAAACTGTCATAACATTTAAGATATTCAGCGCGATAGTCAATTAAATGGCTGCGATGCAATTAAGAGGAAATCAGTTGTATAAATGAAACTAGGGAGAGACACATACATCTAAATTCGCTGACAATTAGAAAGGCTATCTACAATACCAATTTGTTGTCCAGAGTGGTGATTGTTAAAACAATCGTTGTCATAATAACTCTGAAAAATCACTGTGATAAATCGTTGTGCATGATCATTCAATTTCTCTGAGTTCCATCATAATTACTCACTAAGTTGTAACAAGACATTCTACATGGCAGTGGTCATAATGGAATTTCTACCCAGGGCAATGCACACATGCAATCAAATACAACTAAAAAGGGGCCAATTTTGGGACTTGATATGATACCCCATGAAATGCCATTTAAAATCATACACAATAATCACCACCTATTATGCCCTAGTGCGTCACCAACTATGGTAATCAAATGCACGACCTAAGTCTGTCAATCATATAATTATAAATCCCCTCCCAATAAGTGAATTAAACATTCGACTCCGGACTGATGTAAACTCAAAATCACTGAGTGCTTTCATAAAGAAATCGTGAGTGCTATCCTAAAAATCACTGAGTGCTTTCATAAAGAAATTGTGAGTGCTATCATCAAAATCACTGATTGCTTTCATAAGGAAATCGTGAGTGCTATCATCAAAATTGCTGAGTGCTTTCATAAAGAAATTGTGAGTGCTATCATCAAAATCGATGAGTGCTTTCATAAATAAATTGTGAGTGCTATCATCAAAATCGCTGAGTGCTTTCATAAGGAAATCCTGAGTGCTATCATCAAAATCACTGAGTTCTTTCATAAGAAAATCGTGAGTAAAATCGTGTTTAATGAAAACACAGGTATAAAATACACTTCAGGAATGCAGAGAAAAAAAAAGGAAAAATACTTAAAATGCAGTCCAGTGAGGCCAAGGGTAGGATAAAATTCATCATCAAAAGTAATAAATCGTAGACCATATGTATAAAAAAAACCACACGGTAAATTCACCAAGAAATGTATCAAATGAAGACTTAAATTTCTAGGAATGTATTGAAAACACAGAGATATTTCGCCAGGGAACGCATCAAATGCAGAGATCAAAACGTAGAGGATAATAAGTGGTTCACTGAGGGAAAGGAAAAAAAACCACAGAGGTAATCAATCGCAACAAGGCGCAAGACAATCACTCAACCAGGAACAACCAACAGGGGTAGACAGCTGGTGAAAACATCCTTCGGTCATCATCCATGCACAAAAAAGCAGGGCATTAGGATCTATAGGTCTATTAACATCGATGTGATGACCGTCGATCCACCTCCTGGCTGTCTTCTCAGGCGTGGACTGATGATCTAGGGATCACGACAAAGTATAAAACACAAACTCTTCACAATAAATCAATAAAACCAACAGGACAGTCACAACATTCAGGGATCGATTTCCAAGGGAATCAATTCAAGCATCGAGCTTAAGGCTATGGTGAATTTAAGTTCTCAATTAAAATTCTAAGTAAAACACTTTCTTTACACAATTAAAAGTACAGAAATGGAAGCGCAAGATCAATATTAATCTACCATTCAAATAAAAGCATGCGTACCGTAGCCCAAGTTGACCGCTCCAAGTCATTGTCCCATGTGCTTCATTATGCTCCCGCTTGCTGATTGCTGTGACTTCACCGGTACCTCCCAGCCAATGCTAGGGGTACTCTTATTCCCTCTTAGCCCCCCGAGCCGCAAAGGGGCCACACACACTAACCAAAGAACAACTAGCTCCCAACTCGCCTCGCAAGGTCGAGCTACCACTCGTCACCGAGCTGGGTATCCCAACTCCCATAAGATAAGTCAGTCAACTCTAAAATTCTGCAGCGTAACGTTATGCATCCAAGAAGAGATCCATCCTCCTCCTCCTCCCTCCTTTATATAGAGTTTCTAAGTGATTTCCTTCCCAAATTCCCATATAATTTATTGTTCAATAATTTAATTTAGAAAAATCCTCCCCGTACACATGTCACCCATCCCCTTCGTTGCACCAGAAATTAATTTCATTAATTATTTAATTACTCCTATTTCCCTCACTCACCTAAAAGCATTCCTAGAATCTCTCCTAGGTGTCCCCATATTCTCTTACACAATTTAATGACTTACGCCCTTACTAAATTCCTAGTTGAGTTCAATTTAGAAAGTTCTTAAAGGCAAGGTTCCTTACTAAGTTGGTCATTCTACTTTTTCCTTATGTTTCCCTTTTTCATTATGTTTCCCTTTTTTCCCTTAGTTTCCTAATTTTTAAGTTTTCCTCATTTCCCATTTTATCTAAAACCCAAATTAGCAAGTGAAGAAAATTATCTTTTTCCCCTTTTTCTTTTTAATTAAATTTTTTTAATTAGCATATGTAGCAAAACAATCATTTCCTTTTTTAAAAATTTTAATCCCCCAAAGTAATTTGATTTTTATAAATTAATTAAATTTCTTAATTGAATTAATTAATTGATATTATTATTATTATTTTTAATCACAAGTATCACTTAGACCTAGATTTTATTTTCCTAGGCTGGGTGACATTTTATTAGGGAAATTGTTTTTAATTTATTTCTTATCACATTATTCGTTCTAAGGCCATATAGGTTTATTCACTTATTAGTTAACAACACGACGTTCCTTCAGGACGCACTAGGTGCTCCAAGGGTGCCACTCACCTCATTCTGTTTCCCTTGTGCGACGTGCCCTTCAGGATGCACTACATGCTCCAAGGGTGCTACTCACCTCTTTCCTTTTTTCTTGCGCGACGTGCCCTTCAGGACGCACTACGTGTGCCAAGGGTGCCACTCGCCTCTTGACTGACTTGGTAGACATAAAAAACCCCTGGAGTCAATACTCCACCAGGTGATCTTGTGGGAGACTAAGGGCCTCTAAGGGATAAGGCCCTTGCCTTATTGTACGCCCCTTAGAATCATCATGAGCGACTATCACAGTCTTCCCTCAAGGTATCGTGGGTCTTCTCAAACTATGTAACGTTAACCTACAGTTCGAGCCACGATGAGAGTGCTAGTAGATTGTGGCAGGGCTGCTGTCCACACCTCTTCGGGTAGTCATGCGTGACCCCTCTACTCCACACATG
>JASDQU010099950.1:102881-206823 GCA_032191745.1 Picea mariana
CCTTCTAGAAGCAGAAGCTTCTATTAGGTCTTCTTACATCCGCCTTATTCTATTTTATTGAAAGGCCTTATTAATATTGACCTTTATTACATCCGAATATATTACTCTACCTATGTGCGGGTTAGGACCCTAACAAGTACAGGGACTGCGCCACAATAATTCAACACTGCGTAGAAGAAAAACCTGGGAGTCTGGGCTGCAGACTATCAATTGATTGCCAGACACTTATACAAAATGAGTGCAGATAGCATCTTGAGAGGATGTGTGCTAGAACATGAAAGACCTAGGATTTTAGCAGAATCCCATGAGGGAATAGCAGGAGGACATTATGCAGACAAAGCTACCATGCAGAAGGTATTGCGAGCAGGACTATGGTGGCCGACTGTTCACAAAGACTCGAAGGAATACTTCCAAAAATGTGATGTATGTCAGAGGGTCGGTAAAACGAATAGAAGGGAGGAGATGCCCTTGAGACCACAAGTAACCTTGCAGGTATTCGACAAATGGGCAATAGATTTTGTGGGACCGATTAACCCACTAACAAAAAGGTAAGGAGCAAGGTGCATTATTACTACGACAGAGTACTTAACACAATGGGCATAAGCATCACCAGTAAAAGAATGCAGCGCAGAGACAACAACACACTTCTTGTTTGAGCAATTAATCACTAGATTTGGATGCCCAAGGATTTTGATGAGTGACCAAGGCACTCACTTCATTAACAACACTATTAAGGCTATGAATGAGGAGTTTGAAGTTTATCATCAAAAGAGTACACCATATCATCCTCAAGCAAATGGAACAATGGAAGTCTTTAATAAGATCCTCGAGAATGCACTGACAAAGATCTGCAACGTTAATAAGGATGATTGGGACTTGAAGATACTAGCAGTATTGTGGGCATACAGGACCACATGCAAAAAATTGATAGGGAAAACACCATTCAAATTGGTGTATGGACAAGAAGCAGTGGTGCCATTAGAGTTCTTGGTACCTAGTCTGTGTGTAGCAACAATTACCAACATTACAGAGTGAGGCGTAGTACATGAAAGGCTAATTCAGCTGATGATCATGGAGGAAGATATGATTCTAGCGGGGTTTCACCAAGAAGTACAGAAAACAAGGGATAAATCTTGGCATGACAGACATATCAAGAGAAAAAATTTCAAGGAGGGAGACTTAGTCTTGGTATACGACAGTAAATCTCTTCAACACCCAGGAAAACTCATAATGCATTGGTTAGGACCATACGAAGTAAATACCATCACATATGGGGGAGCTGTACAGTTGAAGGATTTAGGAGGAACAAAAATTAGAGGGATGATCAATGGGAGTCGACTAAATCTGTATACGGATAGTCGACCTCCTAGCACAAAACAAAAAAACTAAGCGCAACAACAAAGGGGTTACCATGCTAGACATCAAAAGATAACAACAAAGGGGTAGCATACTGAAAAGAGAATGCTCACATGCACTCGAAAACGTTAGCGTGACGGAGAACGGACCAATGGTCACTAAAAGGCAGAAACAACATAAATGGAGGGTACGAAAAATAGATGCCAACTGATGGAGGCTATCAAAATTGAATGACAAGAACGATTGGTGGGACGCCGCATTAATCGCGCCAACCGACAACGTCAAGGGAATTCAATGGAAAGCACGTAGGAAGCACCAGTTAATTTAAAATGCAAATCGGGTAACGTCTCCGAGAAGCTTCACACGATTCTTATATAAGGTAGGCACGCGGGGATCTGAAGGGTTATTGTGAAATTGAGAAAATCACAGAGCGACAGTGTATACGGAGCAGAGAGCGAGTTCGCAGAAGTTACAGAGCCAACTAAGCTTGACGGAGAACATCTTTCCCACCATGGCACCACCCAAGCTAGGAGCTCCGAGCCAGGTCTGCAGACGACCTCGAAGCAACTGCAGGGCACCGTGGTAGCCACAGGGAAGCGAACAACAACCACCTCGGCCTTTAGAATTCGTCAACTTGGACGAAATCCCATCACCCAATATGGAACCAAGAAGCCCCACACCAGTGGTGGAGGAAACCCAATAGACAACACCAGTTGGCATGGATATCGATATGCCGGAAGTAGGACAGAGCCAACAGACCCAGGATGCAGGAAATCATTTGCGCTCTGACAACCCTGAAGAAGCCCCAAGATTTAATGGGACGGTCCCGAACCAGACAGAAACGACTGCACCAGAAAGGTCCCACACTGCAGCGCTGGAGCAGCCACAGGAGGGCATAGTAGAAGATGTCATCGACCGAGTAGAGGAGTATGCAAAAGAGAGAGCAATGGAGGTTGGAACTTTGACTCAGCCACCACATTGGAAGGACAAACAACAAGTATCAAGATCACAACGCAGGCATGCTGCCACAATCACAGTCTTGCCGCACATTCCGGAAGGGGTGTGTATCGCGGGTAACCTATTAGGCCATGTGGAAAAACTATGGTACTCGGATCACGATGTGACCGACACGGAAAAGTTTCTGGAGTTTGCAAAGAAGGTTTACCTGGATACTGTGGGTATAGGACACTTCGACGAACCAATAGACCAACCAAAACAGTGGGCAACCAGACTGGCCAAAACCGAGATTCTAGGCCTGTTGGAGATCCCGCACTTTGGAAGGGCTGAGACGTAACCAACTGCGTCAAGCAACTGATGGAAGTTGCCCATAGAGGATACCTATGGGTGGAAGAGCCCGTCTCGATAGACGTAGATATCATTACATATATTATAGGGCTTCCATATCGGGGGGAGACACCTGCATAGTTCCTCGATGACAAAACGAAGGAGAAGGCATTGGTCGAGGAAATGAAGAAGACGTATGGTACGAAAAGAGGGTCATGCAGAATCATAATTAAGCGCATTAGTGACGCAACCACAAGGATGGCCACAAAAATCATGGTGTGCAAGTTACTCAGAAAGTGTCGCAAGGAGGAAGTCCCTGCCGGGTTCGTCGCAGTCACAACACATTGTGGGGAGGGCATTATACTTAGTTGGGCCCCGTACTTGTTAAATCTGTTCCTGGATGACTGCAAGGACACGCAGGACTTGGGGACAAAATTTAATTATTTTTGGCTAATCGTCCTGATCGCCTTGGTCGGATGGAGGGAGCCTAAGTATACATACTTTGTTGAGAGATCCAATCATTGCCGCGCATCGCGATACCTATCATTGGGGAGCACTTATGACCCTAAGAACAAAAGTGCGAATGCATGCATGCTCGCAGGGTATTACAACGACCTGCAGGACAGCATTTCCAACACTTAGCAGATTACACCAGAAGTGGTCGCACAATATCAGGGCATAGCCAAATTTAAATCGACCAGGCATACAGTATGGATCCAAGCACAGAAGGATCCCGAGAACGAATGGCTACAACTGGGGTACTGTATCAAGGAAGAGGACATAGAAATGGCCATCAAGGATTGGCACGATGACTGGAGGGTTCCAGTCCTGAATCAAGAAATGCCCGCAGATAAGGAGGTTGATGCAGGGCAAGAACAAACACCTACATGAGACAAAACGATGCCCAAGAAGCCGAAGCAAGGTCAGAACCCAACGCAATAGAAGAAAGGGGGTGCGACTAGGAAAGGTACCCACGCGAGGAATAAGAACAACACCTAGGAATAGGAAAAAGAGACTGAGACAACACAAGGGACCACATCAAGTGATACTCAACAGGAGCAAGACCATACTAAGAGGCCAATCATACAAATGGGGGGTGCATGTAAGAAAACTAAGGCGCACAAAACACCACTAAAATATACAATCACAGAGGACGATGTAGACCTCGTGGCCCAAATGGTCCAGGATCGAACAACGAAGGATTTTGACGAAGCTCAATGCCAAAGGGACAGGATTCAAGAGGAGCTGACAGAGATGAGGCAACTCCTCAATCAGATCAGAGAAACACAGAGGGCAAGCATAGAAATAGAGTTAGTCCCCGCAACATCACAGGTAGGAGCCAAGGCTATGCCAAGCGAGCATGATACGATCCAGATGATGGCACATGAGAGCTCAACTTTTCACGTTACACCTAACATGCTGCACATGGATGAAATTGTAGGCTAGACACCATTGAAAGACCTGGCCCAAATACAACTGGTAATGACGCGGATACCAACCAAGGCATTGTATAAACTACAAGTCAATGTTGCACAGGCGGTACAGTCGCACCCATGCATAGAATTGCAGCAGATGAAGGACAACAGAGAAATGTTGGAGTTGGTGCTCAAGCAGGTTAAGCTCGAGACCAAAGATGAGAAGATCGCATGGATAGGCTCGAGCAGGGATTGGCTATAGCCTATGAAAAAATTCCAAAGAGCGCGCAGACAACATAGCTCACGACGACACAAAATATTGATCATATTGTGCAGACAATCGATCAATACAGGCAAGAGATCGAGAACCTCCGGGCACAGGTAATCCCTACCATTCCCCCGGAGGTGAAGGAGCAAAGGACGTAGGAAGCGGTAGGGCAGATGGAGGAGATGGAGCGACAAGTCCACGCAACTACCGATTTGTTCGATAAAGAAACACAACTATGGACAAAGCTGGAGGAAGATCAAAAGGTCCAACAATGGGACCAGGAAGAGGAGAAGATAAGCTCAACTATCCAGGACCTCAAGCAGACGTAGAAGATGATGCCGATCATTGAATGCCTCAAAGGAGTACAATATATGAAGAAACTACAAGCATAACTTATAGCCGTGCAGACACAGAAGAAGGAGCGACAAACTCAACTGGAACCGCTCCAAGAGCGAGCAATAGAGGTCATTGCGTAGGCAGAAGATGCAAAGAAGAATATGGCACAAACTCAGGCAGAGTGCACAGAGATGATCAATGACGAGATTGCAACGCAAGTATTGGACGCACTCAGAGAAAAGACCGCGCATGCTCAAACACAAGGAACTCACAGAGATGTTCCAGACTCTCGCAGAAGCTGTTGGAGAAGCGCACACGGTTTAGGTGGCTCGGGACGAGCCACATGTCAGTGTTGGGGGCCTATTGGATGTAGGCCGAGTCAGGAAGAAAGGCTATTTTTGGAGGAGAAGCATGCAAGAGGAAATGACATCTGGAAGGAAAAGAAGCATGTGTAAGAGAAGTAGGTGAAGTGCACATGCAAGGAAGACTTAACGACGCTAGGATTAGGGTTTTTGTAGTGTATTGTAATGGTTGGTGAGCCAAGGATATAAATAAGTAGTACTTAGGAGACAGATCGAAAGAGATACATAGAGGAAGAGAGAGTTGTAAGAATGGTACAAGTCATTAATCTGGTGAGCTAGGGAAGTAGTGAGCGACTCGATCCTGAGGGTTAGATCGCAGGCTGGGGAGCCTGGTGCGATCTAGTCAGCCTCACAGGGATCAAGGAGCTTGTGAAGAGAGTAAGATCTAATATTGTAACCATGCGCGACATGATATATTACTGAACCATAATAAAAGCTTGAGAGCCAGATCTTTGTGGACGTAGCCCAGGAGGGGGTGAACCACGGTAACACCTGTGTTATGTGAATTCATGTATGCTTCATTATTACTGTTAAATGGTGAGATGAATGAATTAACTAGTTAGATCTAATATTCCACATGCATTAATAGAATGACTGCTATAATTTTATGTTAGACTGAATGAATGAAGAATACAGAGTACAACCGTAGATCTCCACTCATTCCCAGGTTGCAAACCCCTGAGTATTGCAACCACCCATAGAGCTATATCAGGTGAGACTGCGCGGTACACTCTGTGTGTTGCGTTGCCTTCTGGTCTACCAGAGGGACCGATAGTTGTAGAGGGATTGTGTTGGGAGCTTATCAAATCTGAACCAGGGTAAATCTATGATAGTAAGGTAGGATCAAAATAACCCGTAAAGAATCCTAAGTGGAAGAAGGAAAGCCAAAAAAAATTCAATCCATGGATACTGCAAGAGGTATATCTGGTTTACAGGAACAAGTTGTCGACATAGTCTTCTCCCTCCTTTTGGAAGAACATCTAGCTCTGAATCTCGCAATGCTTCCATTCATGAGTCTTTTTTACAATTTCTTACATACACTGTTCTTCATCACAACTTCCATTTCTTCTGCTTGATTGCTTTTAGTGGGTTCAAATCATGCTGGTAGTATTATGATTCTCGGTATAGTAACTAGTTGTTCTGGATTTTCTTTCTTTCTTGGAATCTTCATGTTCTTCCTCATGTTCCTCTTTAGCTTTTGGGTCCATGGAGTCTTCTATAGATTCCATGCCCTTCCTAAAGATTCCAACTTCTTCCTTTCATCATAGGAATGTGGATGTAGATGGAAAACCAAGGATACTTAAGACTTCTTTTTGAAGAAGACTTCTTCTAGAGTCAAAATGAACACGTGTTGCTTATCATGGCTGCTACTCTCAATGGGAACATTGACATATACTTTATAATCTTCAAAGTTTCTTCAATGGATCATATAATTTAGGATTAGCTCCCTCCTAATCCTTGCTTTATGCATGAATGCATTCTCTTCTTTTGGAATTCCGTAATCAACTCCCTCCATCTAAGAGAGTCCATGCTTCCGTCTACATCCTTATTGCCTTTTGCAAAGTGTCACAAGTCTTATTATAATTTCCTCTTGATTACTGACTTCTTTCTGATTTGACTCCTTCTTGGTCTCTTCAAGTTTGATTATGATTTCAACTTATCTGGCAGTTGTTATTTATATAATAGATTCCTCAGGAATTTCCCCATGTACTTCATCTTCTTGTAGTCATCGTAATAACAATCCTTATCTTGTTATTCTTTCATAGGTATTGTTTCACTGACCATCTTTTCTTCTAAGAAATAGATATGCATGATATGTACATGAACTATGTTATAGAAGAATATTGTTACCTTGACTAGAAGAAGAAGTCTGTTTTATCCTGCTTGGCTTTCTTTGAGGGTTCCCTTTCTTTGACAATTGTTGCTTCATTTGTTTCCTTCCTTTTCTTTAACTCAGGACAACGGTTCATGTAGTGATCATATTTTAGACAGTTGAAGTATTGTATTTTTGACATATCCTTTTATTGATTTTGTTTCTTCCTTAAGCCAAACTTCCTCTTATTCCTGAAATTCTTGAATTTTGCTGTGAAGGCTTGATCATCATATTTCTTTTGGGATTTATCTTTTGCGTTAATCCTTGATTCTTCTTGTGCACAAAAAGTCCAAAGTTCTTCAAATGTGGGATACTCCTTTCTTGTGTTCATGCTTGCGACAAATGCATCCCATGCCTTGGGAAGACCATCGAGTACTATATTTACCAGTTCATTTTTTGAAACGATTTCTTCAATAGCTTGTAGTTGATCTCTTAACTGAGAGATTCTCACAAGGTATGATGTTATGCTATCATCATCATTCATTTTCATGTTACAGAGCTCATTCTTCAGATTCATTACTTGTCCAATGTTTCTGACTGAGAAGAGGTTAGTTAGGGCATCGTACATATTCTTATATGAGTCAAGATGAGAGATGTAGGGTATCAAGTGGTATTTTACAGAGTCCACTATGATACTCATAACGTTGATGTCACTGTCATTGAACTTCTCCATACCTGCAACGTTCTGAGGTTCCTTCTCTTTTCCCACTTCAAACTGTGGTTCCATGATCTTGCCTTTCACGATATCTACCACTTTATTCTTGGCAAGGATGAGGTCATTCATTTTATTCCATGCTCTAAAGTTCGAAGCCCCTTCTAACTTGTTTCCTAACTTCATAGAGTAAGTCATGACTGTTTTTACTTGGCCAACCTTTGATTTTGACCAAAAACTTGACATCTTGGCTTGCTGAGAATACTAGGAAGTGCGCTAGGCTAGGGCACACTAAGATATCCAGGAATTAGGTCAAGCTCTTCACTTAAGGTTCATTAACAAGAGGGTTAGGATTTCATTGTTGCAAAAAAACTTTGACTGCAACTGCAACTGCAACTGTAACTAAGCAAATCCTCCCAATCTATCTTCCAACGGTTAAACTGTCAGAAGATAGTGTGGGCCCATAACCTGTTAGAATAATAGGTGTGATTGTTTCACCATAGAAAATATAGAAATATTGTCACCCAACCATAGGCACAAAGGCCACCCCGAGCACCTTAACCTTGACAGAGAGAATAATTATGGAAGCAAACCCTAGAACCGATAGCCAACCAAGGTAGCGTACCTTTCTCTAGAGCTAGCATATCGGGCAGAAATTCCAAACCATAACCAAAGAGAAAGTCCAAGCCAAAACTGAAATGCGAGTTGCAGTAGCTGTAGTTGCAGCTCCTCTCCAGACTTGCGCACCACTGGTCTTATGCAGTTGTGAGAGAGAGTGTGAAAAATGAGCTCTAACACTCTCTTATTTATAGTCCTCCAAGTGACCTAACTGGGCCGACTTCTACTTCTGGAGGCTAATAACTCAATAATAAATATTCTCTTGAGCCGACTTGTCTCCTAGGGTTATTATCCAACGTTTTAGGGTTTCTCTTGCTTCCTGAAACATTCTAGTCTTGTCAAGGTTACATGTAGAGGTTAATACCTCTCCCAGCTACCATAATATCAATAGTAAGGAGCTCAAGGTAACATGCCAATGTAATTTTGAGTACGCTATCACTCTTATGAAGGACTAAGTCACTTGTGATGTTTCACCTTGGACATATACAACATATTGTTTGGAAGGGAATATATCTACAATTGTGATATATCCTATTACATCATATGGTGTTGGTCCCTCTAAGTCAATGAGCTCATATACAACATCATGGAGTCTCTTCCAAAAAAGTGCATCACTTTGGTGTTTGTGAAGCAATGTAGGAAGCTCATCTTGCACACACAAAAGTTTGGTTTTTTTATGGCTCACCTAAAGAAAAAAATAGGCAACCCAACATAAACTTAGTGTCTCATTGTGCACACAATTCAATATTCAATGCATAAGCAATGACTTGATGCACTAATGTAACAATCTGGTGATGTCTTTCAGGAGTTGAAAGACATCCCAATGCACTACTCAGTCCAACATTAGAATGACATGGTTCCATGGTCTCCACTTACAAACAACCCGCTCTATTGTAGATTTTTATGGGAGAATGACGATATTTTCTACCATATTCAGAAACTCATTGACCAAGGAAATATTAGGCCTAATGAACCTTCTTGTGGCAATGCCATCATGCATGTGCCCAAGAAGGGTTTCTCTTGTCACCTTTGCATCAACTATCATGCCCTCAACAAGATCGCTATCGAGAATTAGTTTTCGTTATCATGTATTGATGATCTTTGGACCAACTGTGAGGTGCACAATAATTCACTAAGATTGACCTCAAGTTTGGTTACCATCAAGTACCAATGAATGAAGTTGGTATTTGGAAAACAACATTCAAAGCCAAGGAGGGTCTCTATGAATGGTTAGTCATGCTCTTTGGCCTCACCAATGCACCAACCTCATTTGCACACATGATTAATGACATTCTCAGGGCCTTCACCAGTGGTTTTGTTGTCTATCTAGATTACATCCTCATCTATAGCAAGACATGGGAAGGATAATCGGATTGCATCGGTCGAGCCTTGGACACTTTGCACCAATGCAAGTTGCAAACAAATTTGGGCAACATAGATTCAATGCTTGTGCTTCATCATTGAACATGACGGTATCCATGTAGATTCCAAGCAGATCAAAGGCCATCTAAGACGAACCTTGCTTGTGCCTCGTGAAAAATTAGAGAGATGCAAAGTTTTCTTGGCCTCACAAACTTCTATTGAAAATTTGTATTGGGTTTGTCTCATAAATCTTAGTCGTTGAACCAAATGATGCATGCTAAGACAACATTCCATGGAAACTAGTGCAACAACATGTGTTTAAAGAACTCAAGGTGCACCTATGCTCTGTGTGATTGATGGCCATGCTAGATATTCATTACCCCTTCGAGATCAAGACCAATGCATCAAATTGTGCACTTGGTGTAGTAGTGCTCTATCAACATGTACATCTAGTTGCATTTCACTCAAAGACATTCAATTGTTGTGGAGAGGTACTCTGTTTATGACAAAAAGTTATATTCCATTGTTGAAGTAGTGAAACAATGGCGATATTACATTCTAGGAAAGGAGACCATCATCCATTCAAATCAAAAGTCACTTAAGTTTTTTCATACATGAAGCAAGTTGGAGAACACACGCCACATGAACTGGATGACATATCTGCAACAATGCCATCTAGTGATCAAGCACAAGAAGGGGAAATATAATAAATTGGTAGATTGTCTTAGTCGTGTGTTGGTTATAACACTACCTATTGCGATCAATGCTCGATGTCACAACTTCAACTATTGGGTTTTTGTTTACCCATTTGGCCTATATTTTGCACAAACATACCATGATTTGACTCGAGATCAACATGTTTCCAACTACTATGTGTTCGACAAGCTACTCCACTAACTTTGACACATTTACATGCCCTCTAGCTTGCAACACAACTGATTGATTTGGGAGGTGAACTACTCCAAGTCAGTTGGTCATTTTAGCACAAGTAAGAGACTTGTTCCACTCTAGTAAAACTTTTGTTGATTGAACATGGGTCATGACATCAAGATGTGCATTAGATCCTGCATTTTTGTGTAACATTGCCAAGATTGCAAGTCACAAACTTGGTCTATGCATGAATTTACTAGTGCCAATAGGCACTAGAGGAAATTTCAACTTAAAAGCGTCCTTCTAAGAAAAAATCAATAAATTGATAAAATAATGCCATGTATACATTTTTTTAATATTTCACTTTCGAAGTTGCCCATGGTTATTTCACTTTTATCAAAGTTACCTTAAATATATATTTTATATTAAAATCAATTTATGAAGACGAAGTTTGATGTAGTGTTTTCCCCCAAAATAATGAAAGAAAATTAAATATACAATGCCATATTAAAAGTTGTTGGACCAACTTTTCAAGGTGTAAAGTTAAAAAAAAAACCATTAAATATTATTAAAAAATAATATATAAAATTACACATTCTCAAAATTATATAGGGTTAAAAAATTTGTAGAATAAATATTATATATTTAAAAAATATATTTATTAAATCCACAAAACCTGCCTATATATATTGGGGTCATAGATCGAGGCAAATAATTCTAGTTCTTTGACCACTCATTACCCTCTGTCAAAACCCGTTGTGGGTGGGGAACAAAGACCATACGAAGAAGGAGGGCTGGGTGAAGATGGTCGTGGTACCATACGATACACATATATCCAATTGACTAATATATAATATCTATTACATATTATATATTATATTATGATGATGATGATGATGGTTAACGTCCACTGAGACCAAGATTGGTCTATCAGACCTTAAGAAAGGTAAGAGATTACTTGGACTTATTTAGAATGTTATTTCGATGCTCAAAAAACATTAGGAGAAGTGTTCCAAGATCACTATAGTTTTGATGACTTAGAAGTTTTTTTTTTTAAACAAAAAAGGGGGGGAATTTATATATCAAAAAAGTTATGTTGAAGCTAACAACAAAGTACACTCTTCATATTCATCGGTTTTCTAGCTATACTATGGTAAAAACAGACCCAAAATTTCTAGGTTGTCTTTTTTAAACCAATCCCGAGACTTCCTTGGATTCAAGCTTACTACTTCCTGATAGAAAGAGTATATCCTTAAAAATTGATTACATAAGAAAATGCAAAAGCAAAACATAATTAACAGATGTACCAAGCTATCCCATCACCATCTATGATGTTATCCAATGTTTGTTGAGAGCCCCTTGAGATTCCTAATTTCGCTTCTCTCTCTCTACGATTTTTGTTCGATTTCCCTCCTCTTGTTAATTTAGGGGGAGAAGGATGCAAATTCTTCTTTAAAATTTATGCGAAGGAGGGAGATTTAGGATCTTCTCCCTCCCATGAATCACCAGTCTCCTCACCCACTAAAGGAATTTTGTGGGGAGCAATCAAAACTCCAATTGGTGGCCTATCCATGGGATCAAGAACTAGATCCTTACCATGTAAAGAAGCGTTGTCCCCAAGTGAGGCCTCATTTTCTTTCGCTGAGTTATTTGATTTATTTCGAAATTTTACTGTTTGCTCAAATATTTTCTCTGGGGTGTTCTGTTGAGGATCTTCCTCCACAGAGCCCTTTTTTTCTACATCATGAGATCCCAATGATTCAAATATATTATTGGAGGGAATAGATGGGAAAGCTTGAGACCCATGATCAGGATGAGCCCCCCTAGGTTGTTGCTTCTTATGATTTCTTGAAACCTGTTTGAATCCTTAGTCCGCATTATTCTGCAGTGACTAAGTTTCTTGAGCTTTGGGGAAACGTTTGGAAAAGTGACCATATTCATGGAAAATGTTACATTTGAAAGGAACCTGCTCATAGTCAAGGGCCTGAAGTTTACTCCAACTACCTAGATTGTGATGAATTGCCTCTGGTAGCCCCTTTGAAAAATCCATGTCCACACATATTCCGATGCATGTGTAAATATTTCCCTTAGGCTCAGAATGGGTTATAAAACAACCCAACTTATTTCCAATATATTTGAAGTTGTCTTCACCCCAGAAAATAAGAGGAAGACACAAAAATCTAATCCAAACAAGAGAAGAAGAAATATCCATGTCTGGGTTGAAATTGAGGGTCCATGGGGGAAGAACCAATCCCTGAGAACCCATGAAGTAATGGCTAGATTTGAAGATAACGTCCCGATCTTCAATGGTTTTAAAAACAAATACAAAAAAACCTTTCCCACAATTAAAATCAAAGGGGTCTTGCTCAGGAAAATTCTTGGGAATCCATTCCACAACTATCTGAGGACTGGGCTAAAGGCCCGAAAACTTACCGATTAGACCACACTCCGACATAATGATATAGTTATGGCTTGCCACAGAGTGCTCCAAGTCCATACTGGGGATAAATTCGTCCCTTTTGGCAAATATTCCCTCGCCAATGGAAGGGGAAGGCCCGCCTATGATGCTTCAGAAAAACAAACGACCCACAACAAGCGAGTAACTTGCTGCGATCATAAACAAAGCCATTGTCAACACGCCTCCAAGTAGTGACGCACCAAAAGTCAATGTAACACTCAATTAGATTAATTAACGATTTTAGGTAATTAAGTAATTAAATCATTAATTTATCTAAGTCAAGTAATTATTGAAATAATTAGATTTATCATTTCTTTGTTTATTCTTTTGAATTGACAAATGCAACAACAAACAAATTTATTATTGAGTAGATATGAATTTATGACAAAGGATAAGGGGAGATGGAAAATTGATGACGGGAGGGATTCAATGGATGGAGGAGAGAATAGAGGGAGTTGGACTTTGAGGAGGGGCATTCAAAGGGGGACAAAGGAGAATTGGGAAGGAGGAGAATTGGTTGAACACTTTCATGGGTTTTGGCTAGTGAACTGGTGTTGTTGGGATTTTGGGCTCAGGGGCCAGGAAATCTAATTTCCTGGAGCTAGGGAGCCAGAGAGGCTCTGTTCCTGGATGTTTGGGAGGAAACAATTTCAGGCAGATAGTTGCAGCAGGACAACCTTCTTCTTCAAGAGGTAATCCACAAATATTATTGTTTTACTCTAAATTTAAGTTATGACATTATATATGTATACTATGTGACTACTTAATTTTATTTGTTCAATCCTGTAACAAAAGAAAAAAAAAGAATTTTACATTTTGTCTTGCAAACATAACCAAAAAATAATAAGAAATAGAAGTTCCATGTCATGTAAAACATAAATATAGATTTACTTTAGCTATGAATCCCATAAGGACATTACATTTGGTATTAGAGACCGGCTTCAAAACTGAAACCTAGGGCTTGAACAACTACTTAATTGTGCAAACCGTTTCCTAAAAAAACTTGTAACCTACAGCCTAGAAACCCTTTATTTACAAGCCTTAAACCCTCGAGGATAACCCAGAAATGACTCACCAGAGAAAACTGCTCAAGAAATTGAAATCTTGATGAAGAGAGTGTAGAAGGAAAATATATCATGTAGCTTGTTCCAGCCTCTTGTTCCTTGTTTCAGAGCTACCTGCTAACCTGTAAGAAACTTCACCTACAAGAGAGATAAAGAAGTAACAAAGATCATATTTTAAAAATACCAAGATGAATGTAAATTGTAGTAATATGAACATAAAAAAGGAAAGTTGATAGGGTGACAAAGTAGGACTTATTTGAGTATAGGAGATGCATTATTAGAGTGGGGAATGGTTGGTTCAAAATATTTGATGTTATGTTAAATTTGAATGATACTTTGTTACTATTTTCTATAAAATCATAAATTTTGGGTCAAATATTAACAAAAACAAAATCTGCCAATACCAAATCTTACGACTGGTAGGTCTTCAGAATTCAAAGGCAATATTTTCTAGGCATAAAATATTAAGAAGTAAATGACAAGGACCAAAAGGTGTGAACAAAGAAGCAAGGCTAGTTGGATGAACACATGCACTATTCTTTTCACATATAGGAATGGTAGATTAGTAGATAATCTATGACGCCTGCATTCAATTTTACAAATTTGCATAGCCCACTACAAACCCTTGCTATTTTTTTTACCTTTTCCACGATATAGAAGAAGCATTTTCTCTTTAATGCTGTGAAAAATAAAGTATTATTATTTTGCAAAAAGAAAGTTAAATCTTATCGAGGTGCATTCTTTAACACTTCGAATTCCTCTTCAGTTGGTAAAGTCCTACCATATAGATATTTTGGCTGTGGTTTCTCCTTTTCTTCAACTACTAAACCCTTATCATCCATACATCCATTCCCATGAGTACTTGAAGCATTAACATAGGAATCTTGTTGATCAATGCTAATACCAAGTTTACTCCTCTCATCTTCAAGTTATGCAACCCTTTCCCTTTCAACATTGTAACCAGGAGGGTGCATGTACATAAAGCTCACAGATTTCATCATCTCCACCTTTTCTTTCCCTTCTTTTTTTTGAGATGGAAACAACCTGACAAAAGAATTCCTTACTCATGAGAAAACTCGTGGGTAACTTATTCAACTCTGTGGTATTTCTTGGCATCAGTCTGCTCGACAATCCATTTGTGCTTCTGATTAGGGTAAGAGAGGGGGGTGCCATGGATTCTGATTTAGTTATGAATGGATCCACGTTGTCCCTGCTTTGGAGGAGTAATCCACTTCACCTTTGGCTATTCGATTGCTTAGTCTAAAACCTCCTTCCTCCTTCTCTTTGACTTTCGGAGTTTCAATATTGGACAAGGGATTTTCCTCCACATTCTCGACGACCTCTAGCTCTTCCTTCAACGGGGTAGATCTCATGGGCTTGGTCAGGGTCTTGGGAGATTCACTAGGAGCCTTGGTTGTCGATTCCCTAGCTCGGAGAAGGTAACCGAGCTAAAACCACAGGTCGTTGATTCCCTGGACGCTCCCTAGCTGGGTCATCGACAGTAGTCACACGCCCACTGGAGCATATATACATGCCACTGTCGCTGCTGTTGCTACGCCTGTGGCACACGTCTTAGACCACTCGACCATCCCGACGGGAGAGTAGTGTTTCAAAGTGGGATTTGAACCCACGCCCTTTTGGAGGGACCAAAGAAACTCAGTCAGGACTATGTGCGCAGAGGAAGAAAGGTGGTAGCAGGACCGAAATGGTTAGAAGCTTCAACTTCTGGTGGTTCCCAAACCTCTGGATAGTGCAACATTTTTCTGTGAGGTTTTGGGAGGTGATCTCAAAGCTTGTTGTGGAGTAGGGGTCAGTCGGTTGATCGGGGCGAAATGATAGAGAAGATGAGAGCTAGATTAGGGTTTGTGAGTGGGGAGACGAGAGCTAGGTTAGGAGAGTGGGGAGAAGGATACATGTGGGCCTCATGCGAGGCTCCACACTGCCTACCCCATTCCATTTAATTTTATTTTTTATTTTTTATTTTATATATATATATATATATATATATATATTATTTTCATTATTATAATTTATTTTATTATTATATATATACCTTACTTAAAATAATTTTGTTATTTATTTTTTTATTTTAATTATTAAAAAAAATGTATAATAAATAAATAAATAAACAAATTTCAACTAATTGAACATATAATAAAATAAATAAATACACTTATACCTATAGATAAATCCATGTACCTATAGAAATGAACTAAAATGGAATTTAAGTTAATATAATAAAGAGGGGGGTAATTACATTAATACAGTATTAACATTAGTATCATAATTAAATTACATACAATAAGGTTAATATTATATTAACTACTTCCAAATTTTTAAGGACTTAAATAAGATTAAATAGGTAAGATAGGGTGATTGACGAGTACCCAACAGTGCTAGAATAGCTAGCAAGGCGAGAGAATTTGTAGCTTACCTGGACTAAGCTACCAATATTAGAGGCTTTTGACCTTGACCCTTAGCCACTTACCTTATGGGAGTAATGTCTGTTTAGAGACAAGTATAAAGAAACTTACACCTAACCTCATCCTTGGAAGTTTAAGTTCAAGTAAAACCTAGAATTCCCTAACTCTTCTCTAATAAACATTCGATTTGAATGCAGGTTCTGTATTCAGAATGGTTTGAACTTTGGGAAATCAAGGTTGGGGAACATCATCGCAAAGACCACCAACGTCAATGCCGCCATCGCCATCACCATTGCCATCACCTGAATTAGCTCTCATTTTGCGCTCCTTAGAGGCTATTAATGAGACGTTAAAGGGGCACCGATCAACATATGTGGAAGTGTAACCCCCACCATATGGAGTGGGTAACCCTGAAGCATCGAGGGGCTTAGAGGGAGGGCCTCCACCAGGGGACATGACCAGAGAACTACAAAAGATGAAACTCCTAGAGTTTATCGGGGGACGTGCAAGTGAACGTGCAGAGGCATAGTTGGAAGGAATGACAAGATGTTTTGCCTTGAGAGACTATGCTTCCACATCAAAAGTGAAGATAACGATCTTTCAGTTGAGGGACAATGCCTTGAACTAGTGGGGTAATCTGGAGAGACAATTGCACCTTACCCTAGACACCGTCTCATGGGAGTTTTTTGAGGAAAGGTTCCAGAGGAAATATTTTCCTGCTTACTATGAGGAACAACAAGTAGGAGAATTTCATGCTCTAGTTCAGGGAAACAAAACCATGGAAGAGTATGGAATCAGGTTCATGGAATTAGCAAAGTACATCTCCTACATGGATACTGATCAACAACAAGCATAATGTTTTGTGTACAGGTTAAACCCTAATATAAGGGCCATGGTGCGGATGTGGAAACCATCGTCAATGACTGAAGCAGTTGAAAGTGATCGTTACACAGAAGAGCATATGAGCTTAAACAAAGGTATGAGATCAACTATCCCACAATAGCCTAGATTCATGGGGAAGGCTCCTAGGACCTTCTCCAGGGAAGGAATCTCTAGGCCACCTCCTTATGGCAATAGAGACGCACCTAGAACAATTACAACATGTATTTCAATGGCATCGAGTGCATCGTACCACTCATCACCAATGACACATGCAAGTCCACGACCTTTTCAGGGAGCAGTTAGTAGGGGCAGGGGTTCTAGGGGGAGGAACTAATTTCAGAGGCCTTTACAGGGCAGTGTACATGTTCGACCCCGAGTTACTTTTTGGGGGTGCGTAGGACCTCGTTACCAATGTGATTTCCCAGAGTCACAATCAAGCTTTGTGCATAGCGAAGGGAAAGCCTCGATGGGAAGAGTAAGTAACAGCCACCAGATTTATGCGATGGTTGATAACCGCCAAACAGAACATCAATCCACTGTGGTGGAGTCGTCAGGTACACTAAATCATGTCAATGTTAAAATTTATTTGATTATTGTGCTACAGATAGTTTCATTTCACCTTGTGCATTAGAAAAGTGTGGGTTGACAGTCTACGAGCACGATGAATTTAAACAAGTTGAAATGGCTTTGGGGGAAAAACAAGCAGTAGGACCTAGCATCGATAATTTCCTTGTAGACCTAGGAGTGTGTAATACTAGGTTGAAGGTGTATGTCACTGCCCTAGGGACTTATGATATAATCATTGGGATGGACTGGTTAAAATCCCATCAAGCTATGGTAGATTGTTTCGTGAAGAGGGTGCTTTGTGTTGAAGATGAAGCTCTGTAGATATCCATGGTATACGAAGGAAGGTGTCTCTATGCTTTATCTCGAAAATGAAGGTTAAATGTTGCATGAGGCAAGGTTGTTGACTATATGTGGTGGAAGAAGTCAATGAATGGAAGGGACACTCTATTGATCAATGTCCAATATTGTTGGAATTTAAGGATGTTTTTCTGAAAGAGTTGCCAGGGTTGCCTCCTAAGAGGGAGCTTGATTTTACCATTGAGCTAAAACCTAGTGCGGAGAAAATTTCCAAGACATCGTATAGGATGACAATGCCAAAACTTTGTGAGTTGCAGATGCAGTTGAAGGAACTACTTGACTTAGGACTGATAAGGCCCGGTGCTTCACCTTGGGGTGCACCAATAATATTTTTCAAGAAGAAGGACGATTCCTTACAATTGTGTAAAGATTACAGGGACTTGAATCATGCTACAATGAAGAATATGTACCCAATACCATGGATAGATGATCTCTTTGATCAGATGAAAGGGGCAAGAATTTTCTCAAAAATTGATCTGTGATCAGGGATCACTAGCTAAGGATTAAGGAAGGCGATATTCCTAAAACTGCCTTTCGAACTCGGTTTGGACATTATGATTTCATTGTAGTGCATTTTGGTTTGACCAATGCACCAATAGTATTCATGAGCCTCATGAATGGTGTATTTTGAAAGTACTTAGACCACTTTGTATAGGTCTTTCTCGATGATATCCTCATCTGTTCCAAGAACGAAACAGAACATGAGGAACACTTGCGAGTGGTGTTGTCATGCTTTAGAGAGAACAAGTTGTATGGCAAGTTGTCAAAGTGATCTTTCTTCTAGAGAGAGATTCACTACTTAGGTCATATCATTTCGGGTGAAGGAATTTTGATGGACCTGGAAAAGGTGAAGGCCATAATGGATTGGCTAATGTCGAGGAATTCTCATGAGGTGAGAAGATTTATGGGTTTGGCTAGTTATCGAAGGTTTGTGGAAGGATTCTCAAAGATTACAAAACCCATCACCACCTAGCAGTGCAAGGGAGTCAAGTATGAGTGGACATATGAGTGTGATATTTCATTCATCGAGCTTAAGAAGTTACTAACCGGTGCACCAATTCTATGAGTGTCGGATATGGAAAAAGACTTCACATTATGCATGGATGCCTCTAAGCAAGGATTGGGGACCGTGCTAAGACAAGATGGAGGATTGATAGCATATGCATCAAGAAAGTTGAAGAAAAATGAGGAGATATATGCTACTCATGATTTAGAGTTGGCAGTTGTAATGCTAGCTCTGAAGCTTTGGAGGCATTACCTAGTGAGGCGAAGCTTTGAGCTCAAAACAGACCATGAAATCTTAAAACATCTCTTCACTCAAAGGGATCTCAATGCCAGGAAAAGGCGATGGAGTGAGTTTATGAGTGAGTACGATTTTGGAATTTCATACATCAAGGGAAAGGATAATGTGGTCATAGATGCCTTGACTAGGAGACCACATATCTTGTCCTTGGTTCCCTTAAAATTTAATCTGAGGGAGCGAGTGTTGGGGAAACTTCTTGGAGATAGTTGGTATTTAAATGTTACTTCAGCCCTCAAAAGTGGGACGCAGTTAGAGACGAAGTATGAAGGATATAACCTTGAAGCAGATGGATTGTTAAGATATCAAGAAAGGATGTACATCCCCGAGGGTGGGGATATTAGAAGCATCATACTCAAGGAATCCCATAGAGAAATTTACTATGAGCATCTGTGTGTGAAGAAAATGTACTCATACATGAAAAATATTTTCTTCTAGGTAGGAATGACATGTGATATAGTCCGTTTTGTTGCCAAGTGCCTTGAGTGTCAACAAGTGAAGGTTGAACATCACCACCCAACAGGTCCCCTACAACCGCATGATGTTCCTATGTCCATGTGGGAAGTCATTTCTATGGATTTCATTGTGGGATTTCCACTCACATCACTGAGGCACAATGCCATTCTTGTTATAGTTGATAATTTGACCAAGAGTGATCATTTTATTCTAGTCAGAGACACTTATAATGTCACTGATGTGGCACATGTTTCTATAAGTGAGGTAATCCATCTACATGGGTTACCTAAGAAGATCATTTCAGATAGGGACTCTCAATTCACATCTAGGTTTTGGACAAATTTTCATTCAGCATTAGGGACTCAGTTGAAGTTGAGCACATCATATCACCCTGAAAAAGATGGGAAAACTAAAAGAGTAAATCAGGTTATGGAAGACATGCTTAGGATGTATGTTATGGATAATCAAACCCATTGGGAGAAGTACCTACCTTTGGTAGAGTTCACCTAGAATAACAGTTTCCACAACTCAAATGGAATGCCACCCTATGAAGCTCTGTATGTAAGGCCATGCAAGACACCATTGAGTTGGGAAAGGTTAGAAGACCAAGTTACAATAGGTATGGAATTGATTCAAGAGATGGAGGAACACGTGATTCATATTAGACAATGATTAAAGGAGGCACAAGATAGATATAAAATTTATGCTAATGCACATAGGAGTGACCGAAGTTATAAAGCACGAGATCGGGTTTTCATTTGTATCAGGCCTAATAAGAGTACCATTCGGTTTGGGAAAGGGACAAAGTTGTCGTCTCAATTTATAGGACCGTTTAAAATCCAAGAGATAATTGGACCCGTTTCCTATTGCCTCGTACTGCCATCCCACTTGCATAAAACTCATGATGTTTTTCATGTATATGTTCTACGTCATTATGTTGCCAAAAAAACTCATAAACTAAATTGGAAGGAATTGTAGGTCTTGGACGCAGGAACCATCATGGTCGAACCATTACACATATTGGACCGTAGGGTTCAACAACTCAGGAATCATTCGGTAGACCAAGTTAAGGTCCAGTGGGACAAGTATAGCCCAAGATCTAGTACTTGGGAGGATGCAAAGACCTTACGACGAGATCATCCCTCAATTTTTTTACCACCTCAAGACTATGTTTCCCGAATGATGGGTGTATGTAACGACCCATTTTGACTTAGACAACTAGAGTTACTTATGTTCTAGTCGTATTTTATCTTGCTTGCGATTTGTGGAACATTGATTACTTGACACTTAAAATTTTGGACATATGCACCTATGTGAATGTGAATACTATGAATGTTTATCGTTATGTCATTTATGATGGATATTATGCGACCTATTTCTAGCTTGAAAATTTTAATTTGAAAGATATTGGTACATGGATACCAAATTAATGATATGGTTGAATGCAATTACATGTTAATAGTGTATAGATATGCATGAGTATGTGTTATAACTAACATGCAGATTAATGGTTTATGAAATAGCCAAGGGATGATGGTAATAAATGGTTGATGTCGTGAACATTGATCGAGAAATAATACGGTATGAATATTTTCATGTTGAATTATGTTGGTTAAAATGCATTTCTATAATATGTGGGCAAGTGCATGTTTTCAAGTAGAGAGAATGATTGAAATTGAATATACGATGAGAAAATTCCAGCAACACAGTTCCACTGTATGGTCCATGATAGGGTGTTGACCCTAGTTCTATCGGGAGGGGTGGAGGCATTTCCAAATTCCCACCATGTATCCTATGAAACCTGGAGTCATGGGAGGATGGTGTTATATCACACTCCCCTAGACGTGTGATAATGACTGCCAATTTCCTGTTGGGGAAGCTTGGTCAAGGTTGTTGACACTTCTGCTTACAGGTTTTGTCTGGAGTTAGGTCAATATAGTTGACGCTTTAGGATAGTCCAGCAGAGGAAGGATAGGGATGGAAGATGTAAGTAGGTTAGGGAGGCAGGATGATTAGAAGTAGTTGAGAGTGTGTGGTTTTTCTAATCTTATAGCATAAGTGTTTGATTTTCTTTTGAAAAAAAAAATATGCTTAACCGAATTACAATTATCTAGGTAAATGTTGCTTGTGTTAAATTATTATAATTGAAAGGTTATACAATTAATGTGAAAGGTTGATTTATTATTTATGAAGTTAATTGCATTGTTGATTGGGTTGGAAGCATACAAGAACTGCATTAGATGTGTTAATTATTTCTATTAGTACACACACAAGTTTTGTATGTGCTAGCTACACATACATGCCTTGTGCATGTACACTAGTATTTATGAATGTTTAAATTAATGATGTGCTTATCTGAACTAGATGTATGAATCATGTTATTATTTTTCTTGTATTGTAAGTTACTATAACTTCGGGACGAAGTTTCTTGAAGGGTGGGTGTATGTAACACCCAATTATATTAATTAACGAGTTTAGTTAATTAAGTAATTAAACAATTAATTTATCTAAGTCAAGTAATTATTGAAATAATTAGATTTATCATTTCTGTGTTTATTCTTTTGAATTAACAAATGCAACAAGACATGAATTGATTATTTTATTTGTTTAAAGGTAGGTATGAATTTATGACAAAAGGATAAGGGGAGATGGAAAATTGATGAGGGGAGGGATTCAATTGATGGAAGGGATAAGAGAGGGAGTTGGTCTTTGAGGAGGGGCATTTGAAGGGGGACAAAAAAGAATAGGGAAGGAGGAGAATTGTTTGAAAACTTTCATGGGTTTTGGTTAGTGGACAGATGTTGCAGGGATTTTGGGCTCGGGGGCCAGGAAATCTAATTTCCTGGAGCTAGGGAGTTGGAGAGGCTCAGGAAAATAGTTTCAAGTAGGCAGTTTCAGGTAGACAGATGCAGTAGGACAACCTTCTTCTTCAAGAGGTAATCCACAAATATTATTTTTTTACTCTAAATTAAAGTTATGACATTTATATGTATACTATGTGACTACTTAATTTTATTTGTTCAATCCTGTAACAAAAGAAAAAAAAATAATTTTACATTTTTTCTTGCAAAGTGAACCAAAATATAATCATAAATAGAAGTTCCCTGTCATGTAAAACATAAATACAGATTTACTTTAGCTATGAAGCCCGTAAGGGAATTACATTCAAGGATGAGGGCGACGGATAGGGAAAACCCTAGCCACAAAGGAAGTTTCCCGAGCTCTGACCGTGCCACAATATTTTGTCTTTGTTTGTTTCCAATTATGACTTAGAAGGTTAGGAAGGCCAGTAGTGTGACAAATATTTTGAAATTGAGATCTAATTTGGGTATATGCAAGGCACTCTAGGAGAAAGTGCTTTTCATCTTCAACCCTTTGAGTGTCACAAGGTAACACATTCTTTCATGCCATGGCATTTTGGGACAACGTCCAATTTCATTATGCAACTCACGAGAGAATTAGTTCTTATTTTATCAATATTGATTCTCTTCCTTACGCTAGTCAAAAGAGAGAGATACTTTTGATCTTCAATATTAGGGCTAACCACCTTCTTATAGTATCTTACTTTTGTTTTATCCTCTAATTCTTTATCACACCAAAGATTCTCCTTAAATTTAGTTTTAATGATATTTTTAATATCATAAGTATTCTGTAGAATAACTTCTTCCTTTATTCCTTAATGATTTAGCCAAGACTTGGCATCATTGTGTCATCCCTTCTTAAGTCGTTGGAGATTTTGGCTGGAGTCTAAAGCAATTTTGGGAGCCTTGTGTCATCCATGTTTTTTATCTTGTTCTTTTAATTAAGTACCTAATCATATATGTGCCCTCAATGGGGGAGAGACTTGCTTCTATGAGGAGTATAGGATAGGGTGTATTGCCTTTAATTTTGAGATTATAAGTGATCAAATTCTTTTGGATCTTCTCTATCTTTCTCCAGGATTCTCGAGGTATACTACATCCCCAAACTTTACATCCATATAAGATAACATGAGTGACAAGAGTCTCAATCAAGATATTTTTGTTATCCCATAGCCAAAGGTCCGCTAATTTACAATTATTTTCAAGCCCATAATAAGCTTTCCACCCTCCATTTATCCTTTTCCCAATGCTATAGTTCCAATTGAGCTTGTGATGAATATCGATTCCAAGATACTTGTATGAAAACACTTCCTCCAAGCTATTGTTGTCATACATGAAACTATCGTATGTGATCTTTTGAAATTTAATTATCATAACCTTCATTTTGTCAGTCTTCATTGTCATCCCTGTACTAGAGAAGAAGTCCTTGAGGATTCTAAGGTGCTTTCTGAGGTCATAGGGATTCCTTGCCATAAGAACAATATCATCAACATATAGTAGAAGGATGGCGACTCTACTAGCAAGAGTTGGTCCAACACAACCTGCAACTTCTAAACAATCTTCTAACTTGTCAATGTATATGCCAAAAAGAGTACGGGATAGAGGAGATCCTTGCTTAATAGTTAATATACTATTATGTTACATTATATGATTTACTTATTATATTATATTTTCTCATACACCAATTTGGTGCCTGGCTTGTCCGTGACCTTAAAAATAGATTATTATTATTATATTAGAACTATGCCATGTTTAGATAAACCTAATCAGCTCTCTTACCAAACGATAAGCTCAGTTCATGTAATACACTTCCTCTCTATGGAAACTTTATGAGAGCTCATTATTTATTATACTATATAAAAACTAGGCCATGATTAGATAAACCTAATCGACTCTCTTTCTAAACGATCATGAATATGTGAATAATCTCAGTTCACATAATTCACTTCCTCTCTACGAAAACTTTATGAGAGTTCTATCGAGGCTAATGGACCACGATATCCATCAATCGAGAAGAGATACGTTCTATCTCATCAGTGGGTACAAGAATAGAAGCGAACATAGGGTAGAATATGATCATGGACAAAATTCACCGTAGTCTAAATGTTTTACGTTTTGGTTCTTTTCTGGTCATATTATTCATTTAAATTTACCTGAAATTCGGTTAGAAAATGTTGGATCTACAAATTTGAGCTGTTAAGTAGATTTGAATTGTTAAGCATATTCAAGTTGTTAATTCTGTATAATCCAAGTTTCCAAGGGGTTTTTAAACTGGTTGAACACATTTATGCATTCAAAAATGGAATTTAAACAACAAAAATATACGATTTCGTCCAAATTTACATCACCGAAGTCCCACAAAAAATACCAAAACATAGAACGTTTAGACAACACCAATTAATTCTAACTCTCTGTATTAGGCACATGCTCCGACGAATTACCTATTTTGAAATTGTAGTTATGTGGTTCCTACGTACAGAAAAAAGAAGATAATCTATTTCATTTTGTTATTATATTGTGATTGTGTTTCATACCATTTATACCACTTATAAGTAAGAACTTAGAAGCCTTACTCAAAACGATAGATAATAGATCATAAAGAAAATTAATCTATCATATTCTATTATTTATATTATTTTATTTTATTAATATTATACATTTTTAATATTTTTTATTAAAAAAAATATAATGTTAGTAATTAAAAGTGTCAATGTATTAATAATACCTCAATACACTATCTCTTGTTTATTAAAACTATTGGAAAATCAGTTAGCATATTAATTCCACTCTCGATATCCAAGACAATTTCAGGTAACCCGGGCACAGATGATGCTTAGGGTAGACAAATTATATTATTAAAAAATTTCATTATTTCCAAAATGTATAATAAAAAATTACCTAAGACATGCACCTCTTTTGAATTTTAAAGCATTTTGATTAGCTAATATACTATGACATGGAATTGGTAATAGGGTTTGGGGGCACATTTTTCAATCAAATTTCCTCCAATGGTTTGGGAGTTTATCAACATGGATTCCCTGTCAAATCTACCCACAATGAAGCGTTAAAATGATTTAGTTTTTATTGTCACAAACTACTCTTGAAAATTGCCACCATGCTTATAAGAAAGCTATCAATGCACATGATGTTTCCAAACTCTTCTTCAATAATGTGTGGATCTACTTTGAGGTTCTAGCATCTATCATATCTAATAATGAGAATGGGTTTATCAATGATTTTTGACATGCTTTGTTGGAAATGTTGGACACAATCGGACTGATCAACAACATTTCATCCATAGATAGAGTGTCAACGAAAGTTGTCAAACATATGCTTGTATATTTTGCATGTGTACAACAATCCACACCAACACATAAGGGATGCACATCTTTACAACATCCATTCACACCTACAACATAATTCCTCATTGTTCTCATAGCACAATCATTTCCAAGCATCTCTCAGGTTTCATCTCGTCCTACCCCTGGACATTGCATTCATGGGCTAACGAGTCCTAAGCCCCTTACACATGCAAAGGAAATGAACAAAGAAAAGAAGTTTCTATAACATATCCAACATGTATATCAATAGGCTCAACAAATCTTGATGCACCAACAACAAAAGTACAAAGAGTGCCATGATGTGGATCATGCCCCTCATCACTTTCAAATTAGTGACAAGGCATGGCTACAACTTCGAAAGGAACACTTCAATGGTCCCCACCATGAAATAAAACCTCTCAGAGATGGTCCATATACCATACTGGGAGCAACATGGTAAAATGATTTTGCAGTCTACTTTCCTCCATACTTAGGTATGCGTCTGGTGTTCAATGTCGAGTTACTAAATCCTTACAAATTCCTCTACTTAAATCATTGGTAGTCATTAATCTAATAGGGTTATACCTTGAGCACTTGATCCCTATACCAAAGGATTCCATTGCAAGTTAGAATTTTATGCACACACGCACCAAGGAACTCATAGCAGTTTCCAGTTGTTAAGGCTATACAATATGCATATCAAGATATGTGGTACACATTGTAGAAGCTCTAGAAATGGGGACAATTTATTTTGAAGAAGGGGCAAAAGATCAGAGTACTAATGTAGATGGCCATGCATAACATTGTGTGTATTTGTGCATGAATGGCGCACATTCCCCCCCCATGGTGTCAAAGAGGCAACACCCTTGGCAACCTCTAACAACTAGGAATGACAACAATGATAGGAATATGTATAGTCACCTAAGACCATTATAGGAGGCCAACTATTTATGTAACCAAGTATTGGTGCATTTGTATCATATATGGACTCGATTACCTCTTTTAGATATTTTAGTCTCCTAGCATTTAGAATCCATCCTTAGAGTTCTTTTCAAAACTTTGGCATGCATGATTTCTCAGTTTCTCAATCCTTGTTGGTGTATTATTATGCTTTCTACATTTTGATGAGTAATGGTGTTCGACAACACATGTATTCCAACAAAGGACGAACACCTTCAGTAACCACTCACACAACCAAATCAAATATCAACAAACCGATGTTTTGACATGGTAAAACCCCTACGAGGAAACATCCATGACCCCAACCAACACGGCCACTTGGAGCAGTTTATTAATGAAAAAGAAAAATATTACAGGGAGATTTTACAAGAGAGTTTCTCACAATAGATCATCGAAAAATCACCCTCCATGATCTTTAAATAGATATCATGGACCAATCGGGTGTTAAGCCACAAATCAATGGCCATTAAGATGGAGGAGAATATGAACCGTTGGATCACTCTATGTTGGGAACATATCATGACCATTGGATTTCCTAACTACAAATGTATACTAAATAAACACACTAAGAAACACACTTTTATCTAATGACACATTAGACCAAGTAGATCTTAACTAACTCCTAAGTGTCTTAATATCCTAAAATCCCCCCTTAAGAACGACTTGGGATATGATTGAAGGATTTACAATAGTGACACAATAGAAGAAGGAAGGAAGCATTAGAGCCTATCCCCCCTTGATGAAAACTTCCTAAAATCCTAACATAGATCGAAGTTTGGAAAACTTCGCTTCTGTAAGAGACTTTGTGAAAATGTCTGCAACTTGATCTTCTGTAGGGAAAAAGAGCACTTCAATAACTTGATCATGAATGATATTTCTGATGAAGTGCATGTGTAACTCGATGTGTTTGTTGCGTCGATGTTGAACTGGGTCTTTAGCGAGCTTGATGGCACTCTGATTTTCGCACCAAAGGCTGGTCGGATGCTGTTGCTGGAATCCAAACTTTGAAAGGATTTGTTGAAGCCACAAGGCTTCTTGAATTGCATTTACCGTTGCTCGATACTCTGCTTCTATTGAAGAAAGTGAAATAACCCGTTGTTTCTTACATTCCTAAGTGACAGGTCCTGAACCAAGGCTGAAAACATAACCTGCAGTAGACTTCTGATCATCAGGTTTGCCGACCCAATATGAATCAGTGAAACCAACCAATAAAGGAGTCCCCCCTGAACTGTAATGTATCCTAATCTGAACTGTACCACAAACATAGCGAAGTATCCTTTTAGCTTCTTTCCAATGGCTTTCATGGGGTGTTTTCATATATCGGGAAACAAGACCAACAAAAAAGGAAATATCAGGACCGGTATGAGTCAAGTATAAGAGGCTACCAACTAATTGATGGTACAAGGTGGCATCAACTTTGGGAGAAGTACAGGTGGAATCAACTTTGGGAGAAGTACAAGTGGCAACAAGCTTGACTCCAGACTGGAAGGGAGAAGGGGTTGGTTTACAATCTTCCATTTGAAAGCGACAAAGACGGTCACAAGCATACTTATACTGGGAAAGAACAATTCCTTCATTGGTTTTCAAATCTTGGAGGCCAAGGAAATAGTGCAAAAAGCCTAAGTCTGTCATTTCAAATTTCTTCTTAAGGCTGGTTTTCACATGGTTTAAAAGTTTTGAGTCACTACCAGTAAGGATAAGGTCACCAACATAAAGGACAAGGATTACGAGATGGCTTCCTACTTTCTTGGTATAGACATTAGGATCACAATGACATCTAGAGAATCCAGTGTCAATAAGAAAGTTGTCCATTTTGGCATACCAAGATAGGGGAGCTTGCTTAAGACCATAAATAGATTTATTAAGGCAACAAACAAGGCTAGAGTCATTCTTGACCTAGCCAAGAGGTTTTTCCATGCATATTGAAGAAGTCTATAACCTTTGACATCTTCATAATAACCAACAAATATACAGTTCTCACTTTTAGGCTGCAATGTTTTCCTTTTCTCATCAGGAATCTGAGCCCATGCTATACTGCCAAATACACAAAAGTGACTTACATCTGGTTTAATTTTAGTCCAAGCTTCTTCTGGTGTTATATTTTTAGGAGCCTTTGTGGGAGTGCAATTTACTATGTAATTTTCACAGTTGATGGCTTCCGCCTAATACTTTAGACTTAATCCCTTAGATTGGATCATAAAATTAGCCATTTATTTTAATGTGCAGTTCTTTCTCTCATCAACACCATTTTGTTGTGGTGTATATGGAACAATGTGTTGCATTTGGATGCCCTGTGTAGTGAAGTAACTTGTAAAATTATTGTTCACATATTCACCTCCATTATTTGTTCTTAACCTTTGAATTTTATGTCCAGATTGCTTTTCTACAAGAGCCTTTTAGGCCAAAAACTTGTCAAAAACTTTTCTCTTAAGTTTTAAGAAGTAAACCCAAGTATGTCTAAAAAAGTCATCAATGAAAGTTAAGAAATACTTGCACCCAGAAAAAGAAGGAGAAGAAAGTGGAGCACACAAGTCACTATGAACAAGCTGCAAAGGGCCCGAGGTGTGCCAAGAGGCCCGTTTGTCAAAACCGTCTTGATGATGTTTGCCGAGAACACAACCGACACAAACACCATCTATGCATGAAATAAGAGGAAGAACAATCACCATTTGTTGATTACACAGTTTCTACAATGAGCGATAGTTTAGATGACCAAACCACTCATGCCAAAGTTTACTCAAGTCATCGCTATGAGCAACAAAAACCTATGGAAAATATTATGACCCAAAGTTGTCAAACTTGTACAACCTGGTAATATCATCAACAATTCCAGTTGCAAGAACATGCTTAGGATATTTTAGATCCTTGATTATAACTTGGTGAGGTGAAAAATCTACGGTTTTACCTTCACCTGAATGAGTGATTTGATATACTAATAGAAGGTTACAAGAAATACTTGGAACACATAATACATCATTGAAATGACCATTATCTACTTGAATTGTTCCAGATCCTACAACACTAAGAGATCTATCATCACCAACAAATATTTTCTTGGTGTTACATTCATTTAGAGCAGAAAATATGTCTTTATCCTTAGCAATATGATAAGATACTCCAGAATCAATAAGTCACTCATCATAATAAGCAGAAGTTGCATTGAAGGAGAAACTAGAAGCAGAAAGTGCATGTCCATGAGAAGAAGAAGAAGTAGTAGTAGAATCAATATTGATGTTGTGCTTCTTCATCGTTGCTTCTAAAACTGTCATCTTCTTGAAACATTTGGACTCATCATGACCATCTTTATCACAAAAGTTGCAATGTATGTCAATCTTCTTATTTTTAGATTTTGCTCCTTTGTCACCATTAGGAGCTGAAGTTGTTTGAGTGGGTTAGGGACCCTTATGTTGATTGTTGTTGTGGAGAGGATGTTGCTTCTTGGGATTCTTTGGTTTATCTTTATACCGAGAGACTAAGGCTTTGTTGGAGGTACATGCAGTGCTGATCACTCCAAGTTGTACAAGCTTATCTTGATCTCCAATCAAAGCATCACAAAATGCCTCAAAAGTGTGTTTTGATAATCTTTCCCTAGAGCCTCTCTCATGGCATAAAAGATAGATACAAACATAAAATATGCACTACCTAGCTTAGAAATAATAATATAGATGAAACATTCTTCCTCCATCTTTATTTCACATTCTTCACATAAAATTCTGAGTGTTTTAAACTTAGATAGATAGTCTTCAATGCAAGAAAAATCATTTGGACTTAAAGTACGTATTTGATTTTCTAATTGATGTGCTCGAATAATATTGTGTTTACCAAACACAAATTCAATCTTTTCCCAAGTTTCATCGAGGTCATCAATTTCTTTAAGGCGAAACCTTAAATCAGGAGAGATGGATATTCTGATCAGTCCACGTGCTTCGTCACTCCTATTACCCCATTTGAATTTCTTATCAGCATCAGTGGGTTCTTTTTCCTTTCCCAAGGTAATCCGGTACAAGCCTTTACTTCTTAATAAATCCTCCATATGGGATTTCCATTTGAAGTAGTTGGTGCTAGTAAGCAAAATATTACTAGAAGAAGTCATATTAAATATGCAGATAATATGGTTTTCAAAACTGAAATTGATGATTTGGATGGAAAGATATTGAAAATTTAGGCGGTTTTAAAATAAACGACACTGAAAACGAACTTTGGTTGTGAAAGTTATGCCCTTTTAAAAAAAACCATAAATGGTAACCAAAGAACCACGTGGTGGTGATACCCCTCCAAATAACCTCACTTTTACAAATAAGTTGCTTAATGAAGTGATCCACTTTTATAAAAAGAATTGGGGATCACTTTTACAATGAAATTACTTTATAAAAGAAAGTTTCATGCAAAACAAATAACTCTAAAATAAAATATGAAAGCTATTTATAGTGATTCACTTTTATACTTGAAGTGAAATACACTTTACAATGGAGCATGAACTTTTTTAAAAAAAGTAACAAAACGATAGAGTTGAATTCAATACCTCTTACTTAATAAGGCAACTTTTAACCAAGTGGGATAGCAAAACATAGTGTAATGTTTAGCAGGAGGATTGTTGTTGTTGTTGTTGTCCTTAGAGAGCGTGCTAAAAAAAAACTCTTTTCACACAAGAAAAAAATTTCGCTTCTCGAAGACAACAAGGGTTAGATTTTGGTTAGCTTACTCGAAAAATGCACATTTTCCTATTTGTTTCTGGTTTGTCAAGATCGCACAGGGCATGGGGCAAATATCATATGCGGATCTAAAAGAGTAGCAACCCGAAAAAAAAACAATATAAAATCGAAATAATACTCTGCAAAAATTTAAAAAGGGTGTATTCAGGATTTATACCTCTGGATCTGACTGAAATGGCCGTATCTTGGGAAAACATAAACCTTTTCGAGTGAAATGAAAAACGTTCCTGATTGAAACGAGCGCTCCAGACGAAATGGAATAGTCCTAATAGCCCAAAAATGTATGGAAATGGAAGAAAACAAAGATGAGGCAACTCGGCTTCACGATCTCGATCTACAACATGAGTGGGTCTTAAAACCTGGCTCTGATACCATGTTAGACAACACAGGTATTCCAACAGAGGACAAACACCTTCAGTAACCACTCACACAACCATCAAAGATAAACACACCGATGTTTTGGGGTGGTAAAACCCCTACGGGAAAACATCCACAACCCCAGTCAACACGATCACTTGGAGTAGTTTATTAATGCAATAAAAAAATATTATAGAGAGATTTTACAAGAGATTTTCTCACAATCGATCATCGGCATATGACCCTCCATGCTCTTTAAATAGAGATCATGGACCAATCGGGTGTTAAGCCATGGATAAGTGGTCGTTAATATCGAGGAGAATATGAACCTTCAGATCACTCTATGTCGGGAACATACTGTGACCATCAGATTTCTTAACTACAAATGCATACTAAAGAAACATACTAAGAAACACACTTTTACCTAATGACACATTAGACCAATTAGATCTTAACTAACTCCTAAGTGTCTAAATATCCTAACAAATGGAAGAGCTCCATATGATATATCTTTGTTTCAATTGTAAATGTGTATGTAATATGATGGGACAACTAGTTTTTTGCATATTCATGATTGTTTTATCTCTTTGAACTTGCTCAAGTTTGGAGTTGTGCTCTCCACTGCACATCCTAGGCTCTTGGTGCGAATCATATGATCACTATAAAAGTTCACATAGTACAATTGGCCTTAGGAAAATCTCTCACAAGAGGGAAATGTAGACAATAACTATGTTTTTTGTATAAAGTTTAAGTTAGTGCATTGATAAATTTGTAGAATGGATCATATGAAATTTGATGTTGCTAGACTAGACAAACATTTCTGAACAAGATCTAAGAGATCTGCCATTTCTCCCTTTTGAATGACATCACATTTCATGATTTCTTATAGATGAGACATAAGGTAGATCTATTGTCGAAACATGCCCAACAAAAAGGTGATGAACCAAGTAACAAACAAGCATGAGTTCATAGAGAAAAATAATAAATGCATGAGCTCAAAGTCCAAGAGAGAAGTTGTACAATTTTTGAGATTAGAGGTGCAAATGATAATAATTGAGTTGTACAATTTTTGAGATTGGAGGTGCAAATGATAATAATTAAATTTTCAAGACGGTTTAGACCTAAGTTTCCAAATTCCCAAAGTGAAGCAGGGGAAAGAACATGGACTTGTGCTCCCTAGAAAAATCCCAAGAGTGAAGTCATCTGAGGACCGTTTCACATACACATATTATAATGCATATATATTAAAAAAATGCGTAGAATGCAAAATTAGTTGCAAAAAAACATAGATTTTAGTGTTATAGTACACATACTATACTATAAGAACTAAATAATAAATACACTGAGAAAACATGATTTGTAGTCAAAGAGAACATCAACCATTTAGTATTTAGTATTTGTAGTAAAATAGAACATCACCAATTTAGTAGTTACAAAGTTAAAAATCATCTAACATAAACTTGAATAGAAAATAAACTAGATAACATCGATTGTTTGGTACTTATAAAGTTATAGAATATATAATAATATATAATAAGAAATAGAATATGAAATGAAATTAGCCATTGCAACTCAAAGAGTCAAAACATGCGTAGAATGATCTTTTCAAAATAGGTCATGTATCTATTTTTAAAAATAGGAATTAGAAAACAAATTTTAGCCAAAATGAAAATGCAAAAAGAAATGAAAAGGGACTAGGGATTTAACAATCTCTAAACACTCTTATTTGAGGGCGTGGGGCATGTCGAGGCATTTTAATGCTAATTAATTGCTAAAATTCAATCTTAGTATTCCACAATTCCCAAGTCCTAGGCACACTAGGACATCATATAGGGCTTTTGTTTGCATGTATGATGAATGTTTAAAAAGTCAATAGGTTGAAATTTTCTATTGTCTTGTGTGAGCTCTCATGGTTGTGTTATTGTTTGTATTTAATGTTAAAATTTAAGTTAATGAAAGTTAATATTATTAAAATATGAATCCAGAGGTTGATTCCCTTTCAAAAGAGGGCAAAGCCAAGGATGACATGGTTGTCAATGAAAGAAGTCTCTTAGTTTTTGGTTTCTAAAGCTTGACATCAACACAATATTAAAGTTTCTTTTGCTTCTTATTCTTTGTTACACTTAGTGGATAATGTAGGCATTATATAGGTAATATGGTTTCTGCATTTTTGTGGTTCAGATTTTTAGTCACTTTTGTTCAATAGTTTTTTGGAAATTTGGATATGATATATTCAACAACTGTAATATTTTTGAAAACCCCTGAAAAGGGTTATCTTTTTTGATGTATTGGAGGTGTTAAAGGCGAGTTCTAAGACTTGTTAGAGGGATTTAAGGTCTTTCTTTGAACTGTCCAAAGAGAGCTATGGGGGAACGTAGTGAATGTATAAGGTCCTTTGCTTTCTCTAGAGCTCTCTTTGAACTATCCAAAGAGAGCTATAGAGAAATCATGTTGCAAATCTGTTAGAGAAACAAAAGACATGAAGAAATATTGCAGAAAAACACAGTAAAAAGTCAATACTGTTTAGATAGAAGGAAATCCTCTAAAAAGTTGGATGTTGATGGATGAAGGTAATGGTTTTCTTTATTGAGTCGAGGAGAGATGTAACACTAGGAGAAAAAGACTATGTTCTATGTAGTTTCAATCAAGAGACGCTAACTACACCATAGGCATCTATTTAGGCTACAAGGAGTGTAGTTGCATTATATATGAGGAAACGTGGCTCAAGTTGGTAACTAAGATTTTGATAAATACATGTGATAGTGTTTAAAAATATGTTGAGATGGTGATGAAGAAATATAGACAAATAAGGAAACAATAACAAAAGATGAATTGCAACACAAAGCAAGTTGCAAGTGTAAATCGTAAATTTCCATAATATGCAACAATAAATGTGAGAGGAAGCTTAGATGCAAATAGAAAAAAAATGAGTTGAAAAGTGAAGGTGCAGTAGAAACAAAGAGTTTAAATGCTAATTAAAGGTGTGAATATAAGTTGTAAGCATGAGGGCATGCTTCTTATTAATCTAGGGATTTTGATGTATTGGCAACACACTGAATTTGAACATACCCCTTTGATGATAACTATGCAGGTATCTTGGAAAGACATTGTTTGACATAAATGCATTCAGATGGGCTTGAGGTGTTTTGCATTGTATCTTTAAGATGATAATTAGAGGATCTTTTAGAAATTCAAGTTTTGATAAAGGTTGCACACTACAAAATGTAGAGGTAAACCTTAAATTATGAAACATGTGCTTAAGTTATCCATCTCATCCTGATGTATCATCTTTGAGGATTTGAGATTAAGTATTATGCAGAGGAAAGTGGTGAATGTATAATATGAAAGTGACTATGAGAGAAATCATGGGGAGTATATGAAAACACAAATGATTAGCCAAGATGATAACATGGATTCCGTGTAGCGTTTAGTTTAGTTGGATTGAACAATTGAATGTCTAGAATGTGAAGCGGTTGATGTTCCACTTCCATAAATAAAGAGTTAATTCACCTACCTATGTATGAATCATAAGACACAGAAAGAGGAAGGGGACTTTAGCTCTCCAAAGTCTAGGGATTTGTAATTGGAGGCTGCTACCCCCCCAACCTAGGGGTAACTAAGGAGATGATTTATCGAGGCCCGTAGGTAGTAGACATGGAGTGTCAAGAGCCAGATGACCAGCTGATCCCACATTGAGAAGACATAGCCCCTCCTCTCCACCACACATCACCATTCATCGTCAACAACATAGCAACGTCCGCCCCGTCATCTTGGCCTATACAGGATAGCAGGTCTTTCTTCATGAGGTAACAAGTCTGGTTTCATGGTAAGTGTCACCTTAATATTTGAAGCATTTGAGCATGTTGCAAAGGGTCCTCTCTTGATTATGGAATGTTTGCTTAGAAATTATACCTTTTTCCTTATTTCATCTTGGTGGTTGACATGGTTTCCTAGTAAGTGGGTCACCCTATGGAAAAGGTTTGCTACTGGGGGGTCTCCTTGAAGGGTCATCGTACCATTCCCACTCATATTTACCTCTTTCCCTCTGTTTCCTCATCTTTTGGGTCTTTGGGTTCATTGACCCCAAGAAGGGGTTATACCTTATTTCATGGGAAGAAGGGGCTGAAGATCCATAGGTGTTGTAGCTATCACTGTAAAAGTCAAAATCCATAATCTATACTTCTATATGATTTCCCTAAGGTCCTGAGAGTAATGAAACACTTCTCCATAAAAATGGAATTTTTAAAAGAAAATAAATAAAATGTCTCGCTTGATGGGGGAATGCATTGTGGTGTCTTTTAATTTCCAGTGCATATGACACTCAATGTGTTCTAACTTCAAATGGCATTGTGGTGCTCTTTTACTTTCTAGTGCACATAACACTCAATGTTCAGACCAAAAAAAATGAAAGGCAAACAAAGGGCTTGGAAAAATGTTGTGCTACAAATGAAGGGATGCAACACACCCTCCACAAAGGCACCCATAAATGAGAAAATATGATCCCTTGATATGTCAACAACCCCATGCACAAAAGTACTACCCCAATCCACCTCATACTCACTACATGGCCTAGAGAGGGTCTTCTTGGGAAACATTCCTTGACTTGGGGATTTGCCTACCCAATAGGACACCATGACACCCCTCCCATACCGAAATTTGGAAAAGTTTATAAGGTCTTTGAGAATTTGTTTAATTTTAAAAGGGGGGACTTAATGCACTTGTTTGGGTGGTTCTTTTATTAAATGTGGCTTACTTGGCATGATTCGTATGACTTATGGATCCTTGGAGGGTGTATTTGTTTGTCTTTGTAGGACCTTTCTTAGTGAAAGTTATTCATGGAGGTACCAAGCCACTTGAGCCCTCATAGGGGCTTGGAATCCCACTAGATGGATGTTGCGCCCCACACATTGGAGGCCTAGGATGATGAAATTTGCACATTTGGAGACATCTCTAGTGCTTGGACAAGGCCCGGAAGCATGAAGGGAAGATGATGTCACTCTCCTATGCCCAAACATCCCTCCTTTTGAGGGGATGTTTTTCCATTTTGGTAGACTTGGTGGTGTTGTGGGTTTGAATCCCCACTCTCTTGATTGATTTGGGGGTGATGTGGCACATTTATAGCATGGTGTCCTAGCCTTTGGAGGCTTATCTTCACAAGTGCCACCTTGGAGAGGAGTTTTATGGGCTTATGTCCCATCATTTGGTTATTTTTGGTCATTTTGTAGCATGTGTGAGCAAAAAGAGCAAATCAATTTACTAATTAAGCTTTGTAACTTAGGTTTTAGCCTAAAATTATGGATTTAATTGTAAAGTGGACAAACATGACTTGGGTTTTCCTCATATAAATATGATGCAAGTCATTTTCATTTGGATATAACTCATCACTTGATAATATTTCTCTTGGACTGAAATTTCGGCCCTCTTGTACAATTCACTATCTCTATTTTTCTTGTGCAATGGATGCAATACTTGTTACTTGGAGTATTAAAGGCTAGTTATTTCTCTTGGTGGTATCTCTTGGAAAACATTGGATGATATCTTGGTAGTAATGGTTTAGCGCATACTCTCTCTTGGATTTGGGGAGTAATTTCTGCAATTTATTGTTGCCTTGCTTGTTTGAATTCAAGGAAACGATCTTAAACCCCAGGGCGAGTAAAAGGGCTTGCATCCTCCACCAAAATTAATTTTTCTTTGCTATTGAAAGATTATAAGGTTTGCAATAAGAAGTAATAGGGTTTACAACCTTGTTTCAAGGCTTATCTAGGGTTTATTTCTCTAGGGAGTAAGAGGGTTTACACCCCTAGAGAAAATTTAGACCCTAGTTCATCTTGGATCCTAAGCTAGACGATTTGAAAGGATTGTTGTTGGGTGTTATAAGGGTTTAAATCTCAAAAAAAATATCTTCTTCCTCTTCGATTATTTTTTCTTCCAAGGAAGATACTCTATTCACCCAATAACAAGGCACTAATCTTTGCATTGGAGATTGTTAATTGTTGCATTGATAAAAGTGAAAATTGATGGTTTGGAATTGTTTAAGTTAGATTTGAATTTTACATATTTTGGACTCTCTTATTCCTCAATGGCGTCTTGATCGGTCAAGTTGTTAGTTTGTTGTAAAAAATATTAATCTACAACCATTAGGTTGCAACAAAACACTCTCTGTCTTACAATTTCCTCACTTTTCTACGACTGAAAATTGCTTGTAATCTATGATAATTAATATACTAATAAAGGGATATTGTTTGGATGGTTTACTTGCTGATTTTAGTGGTTAGAATTTACTATTGTGGCAAAATTTTGCTACAACCATAGGGATGTCATAATTATTTGTTGATAACAATTTTTTACAACCCTCTTTTGACATCAAAATCTTGGTTTAAACATTGGAAGATTGTTCACTAATTGTAAGCTTTGTTCTCCAATATCTTATGCTAATTTTGGTGGTCTAATTTGTAGTTGTTATAATTTCATTGTTGTTGATATATCATTGTTATAAGCTACAATTTTGGGACAACAAGGTTTCTTGTTGATTTCCCTCTTGTCTTGGGGCTTATTCTATCATACATTGTCTTGGTTTTGGTTGTCTAACATCTTTTTTGTAGGTACTATCAATTGGCAGCCCATTCCTTGACCTGGACTCATCCTCCATCAAGCCTCAAGACCATCTAGTCGTGACCTATATGGATGGTTCCTTCAGTCCTTGGCCTCTCCCCTTGCAATCCCCTTAGGATCACTCGGGAAGCTGCCCTTGTGTTGGACTCGTCCATCACTAAAACGAGGGGGATATCTATTGAGGTGACAGTGATAGGTGTCCCCAGTTGTGTCACACAATTGTTGATCGGGTTGGGCTTTTCCCAGACTATAAATTGTGTGATAATAGAGGCTATTTCCATTTTGAGGTTGTAGTTGATTTTGATGAGTAAAATAGGGGCTTGATAATGGCTTTGTGTTTATAATAAAGGCATGGGAGCTTGTGGCTATTTTCCATTGAATAATAGAGTGCATAATTTTTTAGTGTTAATTTCTATTTTGTATGTTTTCATTGTTTCCTTGCGTGAGAGTTTAAGGAAGTCTCCCTGTGTGATTGATATTGTTGTTGTAGTAAATGCAAGGTGCATTTCCATTTATAGAGAGTTGAATGCTACAATCATATCCTATATCTAATAAAAGTCTTAGATATTTTAGCCCCTTGTTTATTTTTAATCAAACTTGTACATTGTGCAATTATTACATATGTTGAATGATTTTTTGAGAGTGTGTGTATTAAGTGCATTTTTTGTAGAGAAGTTGTAGATTCTCCTTGTAACATCCCCATTTTTAATTCTCAAATTAGTGATGTATATTGCAAATACGATGCATTCCCATGGGCCAAGTGATGTAATATCTGAACAATGTACATTGAAAAATATTAAAATAAAATGCATCACCGGCTACAAACAAACACATAGAGAGTTGTGGGGGTTAATTTTCTGCAAGAGAGGGTATCCAAGGAGGCAATTACTCATGTCTATTAATTCCAAGCCACCTTTCTAAAATTATATTTTGTACGAACCTTCTATTTTTCCATTTTGAGCGTTTCAAAGCCCCAATCATTGAATACATGTAAGAGGTTTGATGTGAAAAATCACCTCACATAGTTATAGAGAGCATGGGATTGAGTACAATCAACATTGAGGAATGTGAGAGTCAACTTGTATGGGTAAAAGGAAATTCGAATGGACAAACAAGACAATTTTTACAACTTGGAAAATGGAGAGGAAGAGAGTTCTGAGTGTTGGAGCTTGAAGGAAACCATAGTGGGCATATAAGAAAGCTTGTTGTAGTTGTAATTCCATGAAGAATTACGTTGTAGGCCTGTAAATGAGTTTATGTGCAAGAGATATGCAAAGTGAGCAAGTGAGTGGTTGTTGTGACAATCCTTGTTGCAACTATAAAGTCTTGGAGTCCACAACATAAATATTTCCTAGTCAACTTGTGTTGGAACCCTCGAGGAAAGTGGGATATCTTGAGGGACTACGTAGTAAGGAAGGGGATCCCATTCATTGGGTTGTGCTAGTTGAGGGGAAAGAGAGTTGGTGGATTGAAATGAGTATAGGAATCAACGTGTTTTGAGGGCATAGTAGTCATCCTTAGGAACCATATTCTTCTTGTGTATTTATAGCCATGGATCGGGAGTGGCTTGCTATTGATAACTGGAGAAACAAGTCTATGGTTGGGTGGAATGTACGCCCTCTACAGTTGGTTGCATATTTGCAAAGATAAGTGTTCATATTCACTATGTTTATTTTTGTTAAATGTTGAGTTTAATTGTTGTCCACTTCACTCTAAAGTTTTGTGTTATTTATGATTATATGATACGTGTAAATGTTACATTTTAATCTGTGTATTGTATGTTTGAATGTCATTGTGCATGCTTAAATAATATGCATTCATGAAAATAAAATTGTTGTTAGTTGCATGAGTTTGTATTACATGTTGTGTGCATGCATTGTTTACATTGGTATCATAATTTTATGCAACTAGATTTAGTTAGTAGTGGGACCGAGAAGGCAGCTGGGTACATTACAAAGTGGTATTAGATTTTTTGGTTCAACATCATACCTGTTGGGCCAAATACCAATATAGATTTAACAAATTCATTTTTGCAGATCATTAGTCCGTGTCGAATTTGGGAAAAATGGTGAATTTTAGAGTGAAATTCCCAAATTCAGGGTGAAACATGCATGTGATTGGATAAATGGACGTTGAATTGATAGTCACATGGTCAAGTTTGGCCATGGAAATCTAAGTCCAGAGCTCCCATGGCGACCAAAAAAAATAAAGAACATTTTCAGTTGAAAAAGAAAATTTTGGAAAAACTATAAAATTTTCAAAAATTATAATTTTTGGGGATTTTTGAAAAACTCCGTACATATGATGAAATGGATCATACTCGTGATGTGGATTGAAAAGGTCCATAGTGGAAGTTCCAAGGTGGTATAAGGAAAGGATCACAACATGAAGTTTGGTGAACCAACGACCCAGATCAAATTTAATCTTGAGATCAATGGTCTAGATTCTTCTTGGATTTGGAAAAAAATATCTAAGTTAAATGACTTCACAAATATGAAAAATTACTCAACTCCCCAAAATTACAAATTCCTTGGATCGACGATGTAACAATTTCTTAAGTTTGTCGATGAAGACAATTTGAAGTCACTGAAAATTTTCAAAGTTCAGCGAAGTTGGAGAAATTTTTGGTCCGCTAATGGAAGTTTTTCGAAGATCATCAAAAAAGACGTTTTTCTGAGCTCACCAAAAAAGAAATGAAGTTTTTCCAAGTTCACCAATGGAAGTTTTCCAAATATCACTGAAAAAAGACATTTTCGAAGTCCGTAAAAAAAAAAATAAAGTTTTTCCAAGTTCGTCAATGGATTTTTTCTGAGATCGTCGAAAAAGATGTTTTCAGAGTTTACTGAAAAATAGATGAAGTTTTTCCAAGTTCGTCAATGGAAGTTTTTTGGAGTTAGTTGAAAAAGATGTTTTTCGTAGATCGTCGAAAAAGATGTTTTTTGGAGTTCGTCGAAAAGACAAATTTTTTATTGGAGGTTGTCGAAATGTGTTTTCTAGGATGTCGATGGAAAATATTTTCTAAGTTTGAAGAAAGACAAAATTCAAGTTCACCGAAGAGACCTTTTTGTAGGTCGTCGAAGTGCATTCAACAGGTTGCCAATGGAGAATAATTTTCCGAACCACTAAAGGAACGATTTTTCAATCCACTAAAAAGAGGATTTTAGTGTTCTCTGATAGAAGAATTTTGGCAATCGTCGATGAAAGATTTTGGCAACCGTCGTTGAAATATTTTGAGTGATTGTTGATGGAAGGAATTCTTCAGTTCACCAATGAGGATGATGACATGGTCGAATCAGGGGCTGACAAGTGGACATCTATACCCATTATCCATACCACATCAGTAAGATGATGGTCTTTATAAAATAAAAAGTCTAGAGCGAAAAACTTGTTTTGGCCATAACAGGAGAAGATTAACTTAGAATCCAATGAAATTTAAAGGGTATGTCCACAGTGAAAAATCCTACAAAAGTGTCATTGAGGGCCACTGGCCATTTCTACTTAAATTTTCTAGAAAATGAAAATTAGTGGTTTATAAAGAATTGGGTGGTTCCCTTTGACAAAGGTCATGTTATTGATGAAATTTTTACAGTGAGACCAAAAAACATACATGAAGATATCCAGTTGGGATTTTAGCATAATTCTAAAGGGTTTGGAGTGGAGGCACAAAAATAGGCCAAAAACCACTATTTCCAAACACATTTTGGGGATTTTTGAAATCTTTGGAGGAGGAAAAGGTATTACAAAATGAGTTAAATCGCTAAATGAGGAAACCCTAGATAGGGCTAAGTCTCATACCTAAGCTCAAAGAAATATACTCAAAATACCACTATATGATATTATCATTGAATAACTAGTGTACTTATTACAAAGGAGTTTACCTCCTTATATATCATTGTTCATTAAGCAAACCATTTCCACTTATGAATGTGGGATGGATTATTTTACACAAAAAATGAACATTAACAATATTATAAAGTCATAAAGTGACTTTATTACATAGTAATCCTTATAACTCTAATACTCCCCCATAAGGCATACAATGCTGAAACAAACTGAAATCAAATACATATACTAAATGTAAAACACATAAATTGAACACTAAACATCAATAACATCCTTTATAAGATTATTTTTTTAACACAGTTCCTGGACCAGTTTGAGCTCCATCAAGCTGCCTCATAACCATCATAGCGGTGTAGTTGCTGAGTTGAATTCTCAAGTTCCCAAATTCCACCTCCCCGAACTGCCAAATCACAAATCTCCCGAAGTCAATTACTAGACAACAATCCACATGCATGCCACATAAACTCACTAGTAGACTGCAATCCACATACATTTATCTCCAACTAATGAGGGATATTTCCCTAGATCCACAATTTCTAAACTAACTAGGAAAAAATCCATTTTAAGTTTTTAATTGATCCTTTCCTGTCTTCAAAGCGCAAGCTTCCTAAAATGCATTAAATCCCTTTTCTTCAGTATATTCTTCACCACTGTCACCATCCAGTAGATATTCAATCATGGCTACACTCGCTATATGTTGTTTATCTTTAAACTTTCCCTTAAGAATGTCATTGGCTGGTTGTCTACAATACCAAGTTGTATGACCCAACTTCTTGCAATAGTGACATTTTATTTCCTATTTGTATTTTGTTAATCTATTGCGTTTGTTTCTTGCATAAAATGCAAGTTTTTATTAGCTATCACCTTCAGTGCTTCTCTTTTCTTCTGCTAGAAATGTTGCAATCATTTTGTCCAAACTTTTAAAAGGTAGCTTACTCAAGGTAAATATAATATTATTGTATTTAGGCGACAAACCGTTTAGGGAAATAGCCTTGGCGTCCTCCTCATCAAATACTACGTTGACTTCTGCAAGTTGTCTGATAATAGATATTAGATCGTTGATGTGACTTGACATGGTGGCTTCATATGTCATCTTAAATCTGAATAACTGTAATTTCAGGGAAAATTTTGCATTCACTGCTTTTGCCGCAAATAACTTGTTGAGATTTTCCCATATCTCTTTGGTTGATTTGTCCAGATCTATGTGATATAATTCTGAATCTGAGAGGGCAAGCCCAATGATGTATTTTTTCTTATCATATCTGATCTGCCATTCTATCAACTTGTTTGAATCTACAAGTGTCACCTCACTTCCTTTGACAATTCCCCAAAGGTTTTATTCATTAGTTGCATCTGGATCTTCACTTTCCATGTACGGAAATTGAAACCTAAGCAATTCTCTAATGACATCTCCATGACTGATCAGATCTGGTCTTTTTCACTACTAAAAAGTTATTATCAATGGATGCAAAGAAAGGTTATGCAAACCAGAGTTGTAGATATTTGCAATAAAACCCTTGTTTCCTCATCGAATTGTGGCACTTTGTGGATCTTAGACTATTGAAGTCGCAAGAGTGGAAACCTTGTCTTTCAAAGTCCCAGGACTCTTGATACAACTTCTTTATCTGATACCATATTACAAAATGAGCTACATCACTAAATGAGGAAACCCTAGATAGGGTTGAGTTACATGACTAAGCTCAAATAAAGATACTCACAATAACACCATTGATAATATCAATCAATCAATGGTGTACTTATTACAAAGGAGTTTACCTACTTATATATCATTGTTCATTGAGAAAATCATTTCCACTTATAAATGTGGGATAGATTGTTTTACACAAAAAGTGAACATTAATGTATTATAAAATCATAAAGTGACTTTATTACATAGTAAGCCTTACATCTCTAATAAAAGGGATCCCATATCAAAAATCTAGAAAAATTCTTTTACTCAACATTTTACCTCAACAATCCAGACAACTTTGTATTGAAGATGTTTTTTCCATCTTTTCTCCATTTGGGAGATTGTAACACCCAATTTCTAAACCCCTGATTATATGTAATTAATCATGTTTAATGGTTTCCATGCCATGGAATACAAACAATGTAAATGTATTATTTTTTAATTGAAAATGCCAACTAGTTGACTGATGGGTGAAGCCTTAAAAGTATTGGCCATGATATCACCAGAGGGGATTGATGAAGTGGGATTTATGAGGTGGATTGGTGAGGTGGAATGGAGAAGATTCTATGAGGAAAATAGGAAGATTTCCTAACACTCCATCTTGCACCTACAAATTGAATGCATCACCTTCCCACGTACCTCGAATTTCCTAGTGCCACGTGATCAGTTAAGAAGAGAAAGATTGGTGGTTGAATCAATTATAACTGCTGACAGAACTAGTGTATGGGAGAGGAACGATCAACAAAATAACCTGATAGAAGGACACCCAAAGATTACCCCTTCGAATTCAAACCCTGACTGGAGGACGTGTCTGACAGAAGTCACGTGAATCCCAAGGAGATGCGTGGAAGAGGAGCCCAAAGGTGGAAAACCACCATAGAGAGAACTAGAAGTAAGAATCATGGAGACACAATGTGCAGACGCACTAAAAATTGGCCTAAGACGGTCTCGAGAAGGAGGTCATGCTTGCACGATAGGAAAGACTCTTGTTGTAGAAGAAGAGGCTTGTGAGAAGAGTAGAGGATGTTCTAAAATGTAGACCTGAGAAAAACAAGGACTAGATTGTATACCCAGGACATGAATGGTCATGCTAGAACAGAGAAGAGCCAAAGTCCAGATTGGAGCAAAAGAGGATCATGGGCTTGATGTTTGCTGGAAAGAAATCAGAACTGGAAGGAGAGAGCGTTGAGGGACAATGTAGTTGTGAAGGGACTCTCTTGTGCAGAGGAAATCTAGCTGGGAAGGCATCTGATAAACCCCATGGAGGTCTTGAGCTCAATGGGAAAGAGGGGAAACTTCTATTGTTTCCAGTGGAGTGGAGGAGAGTAACCTCCCTGATCCATTCTTTAACTTATTGAGGCAATTGTGAGAGTCCCTTGGTTCTATCATGGTTTGGCATGGGGGTGGACTGCTGCCAAAGTTATTGAGCAAGAAGAGCCTATGGTTGGGTGGAAAGTATTCGAGCAAGAAGAGCCTATGGTTGGGTGGAAATGTGTACACCTACAATCAGTTGGTTGGATAAAACTCATAATCAGATAAGTATTTTATATACCTTCTGTAATTGGACTAGAATGTATGGTTGGATTCCTATAATTTCATCCATGATTGTGTAATCCTGTTTATGGAATGGATGGTTGTTTCTTGTAAATGCAATCATGGAAAGATAGGCCTATATAATTTGAATGGATCCTTGTGATATTGCAAGTCTTGTACCTGAGTAATGATGGAACTATATGAAAGGTTTTTTCTTGTGTTCCCACTTGTGAATGGATATGCTTGAATAATAACGAAACTGAATGGAATTGTGCATGATTATTTCATTGTTAATGAAGGTAAACATAATGAATAAGTGTTTGTCTTGGAATTTAGAAGGTATCCCTGCGAAAACTACAAGCCTCTAAATGGAGATCTTGTAAGATATAAAACCCTTACAGGAAGGAATGAACAGAGGTACCCTAATGTAAAGAACCTCCTCGTTACGACGACAACCTCTTATAACAAGTGCAATTTTTTTTTTGTGTGTGCGCGTGTGTACAAGGATAATAAACACATTCGACTCTGTGTCGCCACCCGACGATGAACAAGACGCATACAATGATGAACACAACATGTCGACCTAAGATGCACATCAAGTATCTTCATGTAAGGAATGACAACCAACCGACAACATACTAAGACTGACTACCCATTCGTCCTACCCTGCAATGGTTAGGACCTCCAAGAAACATAAGCAATGCTCAAGCCCAGGTTCCCATCGATTTTAACCATTTAAGGTCTCAGGGCTGGTGACTGTTCTGAGGAACATGGAGGCGTCTACAACCTGCCTGACACAAGTAGACCAAGAAATTAAATGTGTACATCCATGTACAATAGCAGAAAAAATGAACATCAACCCCCCCCCCCTCAAGGGAAGCGCGAGCTTAAAAGTCTTCGCCCAAAATTCCGATAAATCATCGAAAAAGGCTAGTCAACAGTGACTGTCTTTTAATCATCTATTACGAGCCCAACTCAAATGTCTAAAATGCAGAATATCATTAAGGTACTATCTAAATTAGTCTTTAAAACAATTCATTGCACAATTCTAAATTACGAGTGACAACAAAGCATCATCTAAATTGTCATTTAAAGAACATTACTAAGCAAGTCTAAATATTCGACGGATTAATAACTAAAATAAGAGTCATCATTAATTAAAATCTATCTACTGTCAATTATAACTAGCCATTCATTAAAAACTTGCACTATCTTTAATTAGAACTGAATGATGCATGTTCTCAACATTTGTAAAGACGACAAGGCAGGTTAGAAATTAAGAGATTTTACTAAGCTTAAAAGACGTTACCATTGGTAAGTATCACATTTTATCCTTCTACACATTCCACATCACCCTTTATTATTTACATTTGATTGTTTTATTGTTTTCTAGATCACATCAATCCACATCCAAAAATTAGTAATTGAATAGACATTGGACTTGTGCCCAGTTTTAAAATAAATTCGTTGTTGTTCCAAATCAATCATTTATCCAGCTGTTGAATGTGTTAAGCAACATCATTTACTTATTTAATTAGGGCTATGCCACATGGTATTATGCATAGCTAATGAATTGATAACATCAAATTCTATCCTAATCATTTCAATGATTTATTTATTGTTAGATACTTTTACAAATTGTGTAGAAGGGTATGTTCTATTAATCATAATTAGGCTAAGGTTGAGTAGTTGATAATCTATACATAAGCACAAGAATTCCAAGAGAATCTCCTCTATATAAGGATTTATTATTAATTATATAAAACACATACTAATCCCGCCAATTAACTATACGAAAAGCAGATGTTAACATCATAACTATTTACTTATCCACCACATATTACTCTGACAAAAACCTTAAGGTAAAGAGGCATAAATTGCAGGCTTTTAAATGATACAAGGTCTTAGTTGTTAAGTTACAACTGTACAAGTTTCGGTAACAAAAAAAAATGGATAAGGAGTTAACTGGATGTTAATCAACTACAAGGCAAGAAGCTTGCATAATTTTAGGAACACTATCGTAATAAGATGACCCAGGGATAAAAATTGTGTCCAGGGAACAAAAGGTCAATAACGAAGTAAGACAACGATTGCACAAACTTCAAGGTCAGTTATAACATGCAATTCTAAAATTTTCCATAGAACTGCCATGAAAATCAATGCGTCCATAATTCTGCCATTAAGGTAGGGCCAATCTACGCGGCCTCATAATGGTAATTTCTGTCACGACTTAAAGGGTCATTGCCAAATCACTAAATATTATTAGTAAATTGTCGACACACTCTGCTCACAATCAACTGGCAACCACACTCTCTGCGCAAGTTAATTTGGCAGTTACTGTGTTGAATTGGGACGCAGACCTCCCATGAGAATTCAGACCTGTACCAAAGGCAGACACAGGTGACAAGGAAACCCAGTGAAAGTGCTACGCGCGACAACCAATCGATGCATTCACATTGCCCAGAAATTCACCATCATGCAGGAGTAGTTCGCTGTCATCTCTGTAAATCGACTGCTGTCAAAGAAAAAATTCACTGAGTTAAGGGTACCAGTGATGTCTAAGTTAAAGGAGTAGGCAAGTAAATGAAAAGATGGTTTAGACCTTATAAAGGAGAATGACCATTCAGAGTCCCAAGGTTTTCGGTCGGAAATGCAGAGTTCACATAGGAATTCTCATCCCAGAAATTCGCCCACGACACAGAGAGCACGAATCTCCCATTTCGCATGGGAAGGCAGATTAACCAGTCATTTAAAATAAATCAACGGACATGCAACTCAGTACGGCGATCCAACAAATCGTTTTAAGGGCAATTCGTTGCAGAGTACCAGGGAGTGTGTTGTTTAAGCTCGTGTACAAACTTCTATTCTAAAACCGGAATTGAGCAACGACGGTTGGGTCCAAAAGTTGACGAGGATTCTGATTTCCATTTTTAAAATTAAAAGGAAAACTGAATTGCAGGGATTCTAATCTTCATTAAAAATAAAAATGAACCATTGATAACGCAGGGATTTATATCTTTGTTTTCAAAAATACAATCAAAACGGAAATGTAAGATTGGTCTAAGGCGATTTGCCCAGGAGGAATTCACACCAGTAAGCATAAAAAGGTTGAACACAGTCCTTACGCCATCAGTAGAGAAACACAGACAAGGATGTGGTGGAGGCCACCCAGGAATCAAAGGAAAAACCAAACCAACTCAATAGAGGACGTGGGGGAAGTAAACCAAGAAATAATAATGGGGCAGAGTCAATCGGTCTGGCAGTGCAAATGCAGAGTTAATTTTTTTACCTCTATCTAAATTTTACACATGCTGCAATAACCTTTCACTTCATTACTTTACTGAACATGGAGTGAAGATTACAACTATCACTAATTACATTGCCGAAGAAATCATTTGACATTGTACCTTACTAAAAGCAGAAGTCATAAGGCAAGATGATTTAACAAACCAAAACACAGATCGAAGTTAAACATTTCATATCGATTACCCAATACACATGCAGATCTACTCATAAATCCTAATGCATTCTACTCTACAAATGAAAGAGCATACCGTTGCCTGATCTCCCGCTTCGAATGACGTCTGCGCGCTCCGTGCCGCTCCCGCTCGCCGACCGTCGAGACCTCACCGGTACTTCCCAGCCAACGCTAGGGGTACTCTGCTTCCCCTTTAGCCCCCCGAGCCACAAAGGGGCCACACACTATCCATATGGTACGTCTAGCTCCCAGCTCGCCTCGCAAGGCCGAGATACCACTCCTCTCCGAGTTGGGAAATCTCAACTCCCACAAGTAAATCAGTCAAGTCACTAATCCGGCAGCATAACATTATGCTAATAGACGATCCCTTTCTTCCTCCTCCTTCCTCTCTTTTATAGAGTTTTAGAACTTCCATTCTTTCCCTAAATCTCATTTAATTTATGTTTTAAATAAAAATCTTCAAAAATTCTCCTTCGTACAAGTGTCATTCATCCCCCACATTCCTCCAATAGTTATTTTCTTTAATTTATTAAATTGTCTTATTTCCCTCACCCACCTAGAGTTACTCCTAAATTTACTCCTAGGGTGTCCCTAGATTCCCTTACAGGTTTTAAAGACTTTCCCTAAAATGAAGTTGCTAATTTAGTTCAATTTAGAAGGTTCTTAATTGCAGATTCTTTACTAAGTTGACCTCCCGCTTTTTACCATAAGTTCCCCTCTTTCCCTTTTAATGTTACCTCCATCCCCTAGTTTCCTAAATTTTATAAATTCCCTCTTTCCCCTTTTTATTAGAGCTAAAAACGACAGTTGCAATTTAACCCCTTTTCCCTTCTATTATTTATTTCAACATCCTTTAAAACTATCAAAAGTTAAAAATAATTAATTTCTTCTTTATATTTTTTTTTATCCACCGATTTTATTTAATTTCTTACTCTTTTCATTTGACCCCAAAATTTATGAAGACCAAAGTATTACGTAAGGGGTTTTTATTTTAAATTTTATTATTATAATTTTATATAGATATTTTCTCAAGGGTAGACAAAATCTTACCCCTAGCGAAGTTTTTAGACTTAGGACTTAGATTTTGAACTGGGCGACATTTAATTAGGGGAGTTGTTTTAAAATTTCTTAAAGTGTTGATTGTCTTAGGGCCATCTAGGTTCGTTTCTTATCATCATCAATGCGACGTGCCCTTCAGGACACACTACATGCTCCAAGGGTGCTACTCGCCTCTTTTGTTTCTTTGCGCGACGTGCCCTTCAGAACGCACTACGTGCTCCAAGGGTGCCACTCGCCTCATCTGTTTATTTGCGCAACGTACCCTTCAGGATGCACCATGTGCTCCAAGGGTGACACTCGCCTCTTGACTGATTGGTAGACATCAATAACCCCTGGAGTCAACACTCCGCCAGGTGAACTTGTGGGAGACTAAGGATTTCTAAGGAATAAGGCCCCCGCCTTAGAATCATCGTGAGCGACTGTCGTAGTCTGCCCTCACGACATCATGGGTCCTCTCGGACTAGCTAATCGTTAACCTATAGTTTGAGCCACAACGGGAGTGCTAGTAGGCTGTGGCAGGGTTGTTGTCCACACCTCTCCCTCAACCTCTCTGGTAGTCGTGTGTGGCCCCTTTACTCCATATGTGAGTCTGGTCGACAAGCTATTGTCAGCCTGCATCATCAACAAATCATGTCAGAACATATCCACATCATATCATCTAATCAAATGTACTGATATCACCGTAAATAAATCAAACCCCAATAGCACACTCCCTGACTCGATCCGGAGTCCAAGGGGTTCCATCGATGCCTCTGCATCCTCAAGGTCTAAAACCCTGCACACTCAGTAAAACCGAGTCAATAGCACCTGTCTATGTCGATGTAGTAAAACAACATGTCGTCTACCCATGACGCATCATAATGAAAGTCAAATTTTTTAATATCATAATAATCTAGATCACTTGCGAGCAAGTGTCCTCAAAGAATAAGTTCGCTCAGTGTGCCAGAGTGGGATGTTACATACACCCCCTCTTGGTCTAAACTTCGTCCCGAAGTTTCAGAGTATAAATGCCAAAATAAGTGTATCATAGTATCATATATATATATATATCTGTCAAACAAAACTGGAAACTGTTGGCGCATATCATATGCATCCTCCCAGGTCGTCGAGTGTGGACTATAATTGTCCCACTGGACCTTGACCTATTCTACCGTTCGACGTCGTAATTTTCGAACGCGATGATCTAAGATGCGGACCGGCTTAGTTGTGAGCGCCCCCTCATCTGATAGCTGCAAGGAACTCATGTCAATAACATGTGTAGGATCACTAATATAATGTCTCAAAACAGAACATGAAAAACATCGTGCATACACCTCAAAGAGTCAAGCAAGGCTAGTCAATAGGCCACGGGCCCCTTTCTCTCCACAATCTTGAAAGGTCCCATGAACCTAGGAGAGAGTTTAGCTCCCTTCCCAAACTTGATTGAACTCTTGTGCGGTTTAACCCGCAAGAAGACTCGGTCGCCGACCTCGTAACTACGGTCGACACGGTACGCATCGGCATAACTCTTCTACCGATCCTACGCTTCTTTAATCCTTTGTCTTATGGTTTGCATTTGCTCTTCCATTTCTTGGATCGCTTCTGGTCCCACCAGGACCCTATCCTCAAGCTGATCCCAACTTAAGGGTGTCCGACACGGTTGCCTGTAAAGAAACTTGAAAGGCGCCATCTTAATGGTGCTCTGGTAACTATTGTTGTAAGCGAACTCTACTAGAGGCAAGCATTCTTCCCAACACTTTTGTTGGTCCATCACGTACATGCGCTACATGTCCTCCAAGGTTTGGTTCGTTCGTTCGGTTTGTCCGTCAGTCTCCGGGTGATACGTAGTACTAAAGTTAAGTTGAGTTCCCAAGGCCTCTTGGAAGATCATCCAAAATCATCCAGTAAACACCGATCCTCGATCAGATATAATCTTCTTAGGCACGCCATGCAGCCTCACAATCTCACTGATGAAAACTCTAGCTATATCAGGTGCCTGATACGTCATAGGCACAGGAATAAAGTGAGCACTCTTCGTCAGAGTGTCTACTACTACAAAAATCGAGTCATGTCTCCTTGCCGTCAGTGGCAATCCAACAATAAAATTCATCGAAATAAACTCCCATTTTGATTTTGGAATGGCATGTGGTTGAAGTAATCCTGCTAGGTGTCTATGTTCAGCCTTTACCTGCTGACACTCTAGACATTTGGCCACATAGTTGACTATGTCGGCCTTCATTCCCTTCTAGAAGAATCAGGGTTTAAGGTCTGCCCTCATCTTCGTGACTCCTGGGCGAGCCATGTAAACTGCTCCATGAGCCTAGCTCAGGACCAACATCCTCAACTCGTCGTTTGGTGGTACGTAAATTTGACTTTTAAACCTTAATAAACCATTGCTATCAAAAGAAAATCCCTCATATCGTGGTACCATCATTATGTTTTGTCCGATAAAACCCTCGACCTCTTTGTACCAGTCATCGTCACGCTGTAAAGTGAGAATCTTCTCACGTAGATTCCTCGAAAGAGGCAACACCGAAAAGATGCATGGTCTCTGACTCAAAGCATCTGCCACTCGGTTCACTGTTCCCTTTATGTAAGTAATCTCAAAGTCATACTCGCTAAGCAGTTCCGACCAACGCCATTGTCGCGCATTCAGGTCGCTTTGCGTAAAAATGTGTTGTAGTCCACAATGATCAGTCTTTAGTTCAAATTTTCATCCAACTAGGTAGTGTCTCAAAACCTTCAAGGCATAGATGATGGCTAATAACTCCAAATCATGCGCCGCGTAGTTCTCCTCATGTCTTCTCAGTGTCCTCGAAATGTAAGCAATTACTCGTCCATCTTGCATCAAGACTCCGCCTAATCCTTTCTTGGATGCGTCTGTGCATACCAAGAAGTCCACGTCCATGTCATGGACCTTTAGTATCTGTGCTGTTGTTAACAACTCCTTAAGCCTCTGAAATGCTTCCACGCATTTCTCGGTCCAAACAAACTTCTTGTTTTTCTTCTGCAATTCCGTGATCGGATTTGCTATCTTCGAAAATCCCTCGACAAACCGTCGATAGTATCCTGCTAAATCCATAAAGCTATGCACTTCCATGACATTCGTTGGCGCTGACCATTCCATAATAGCCTCGACCTTGGTTGGATCCATGGCGATGCCTTCGCCAGAGATGTTATGCCCTAAGTAGTGAATCCTCGATTGATAAAATGAGCATTTGGACAAATTCCCATACAATTCGTGCTCTCGCAGACACTGTAGTACCAAGCGCAAGTGCTCGTCATGCTCCTCCGTCGTCCGAGAGTAGATCAAAATATTGTCAATGAATACTTGGACGAACTTGTCCAAGTATTCCCGGAACACCCCATTCATCAAACTCATAAATACCCCTTGGGCGTTTGTCAGTCCAAACAGTAAAACAATAAACTCGTAATGTCCAAAGCTCGTCTTAAAGGCGGTCTTAGGGACATCATCCTCCTTGATCCGCAATTGGTGATACCCTAATCGCAAATCAATCTTGGAGAACACCGTCACACCCTTCATTTGATCGAACGGATCATCAATTCTCGGCAAGAGATATTGATTCTTGATCGTGGCCTTGTTCAGTTGATGGTAGTCAATGCAAAGCCTCCACGATCCGTCCTTCTTTCGTATGAAAATAACAGGTGCACCCCATGGTGACACATTAGGACGTATCAGTCCCAGGTCCAGCAAATCCTTCAGTTGCATTTTTAACTCTTGTAACTCCGAGGTCGACATCCGATAATGCATTCTTGCTATCAGTTCAGTCTCTGGTTTTAGGTCTATGGTAAATTCCAATTCCCTCTCCGGTGGCATCCCAGGTAACTCCTCCGGAAACACGTCTGCAAACTCTCTCACAACCGAAAGGTGTTCTAGACCTTCCACTACTCCCTTCTCGTTTAACGCAAGGATCGCATAAAGCTTGCACCCCTTGTGCATACTCTTCCGTAGGTGTAAGGAAGCGATGAACTGAAGGGAAACTCCCTGGTTCCGTCCTACAATCATACATCTCTGTCCCTCGTCATCAACCAAGCTCAACCATTTTGTCTTATAGTTGAGTATCGCCTCATGCGATTCCAACCAATCCATACCAATCACGACATCATAAGATCCTAACATCGTGACGTACAAGTTGGCCCTCGTGACAAACTCTCCCAAGTTAAGGGCATAGCTCGTAACCTTTCCTCCAACCTTCTATTTGGCTCCCAAAGCCATCTCTTTGAAGCTAAACTCTTCCTGTTCGACTGCCTTTACCTTAATCCTTTTTAGCGCTACACCAAAAATGAAACTCTCGGTAGCACAAGGATCTATCAAAATACTAAGGGTCTGGTCAGCGACAGTACCTATCGTCTCGAGCATAGTCAATTGATGCTCTACCTGGCGGTTATTCACCATGGCATGAATCCGATGGGCCTTGCCCATATCTCCCATTGTAGTGGGTCCGGCTGATCCGGACACTCTGGTCCTCTCCACAAGATAGTCGTGCTGGTAGTGTGGCTCCCCACACGTCCAACACCCCTTCTTCGGCCCAGTAGTCCTGGTACCCGAAGTAGAAGATGACAGCCCACCGGCCTAGAACCCTGGTCTATGCTGCTGAATAGGCCTAAACTGCTGCTGCTGCGGTTGGCACTGCTGCTGATGCTGTGGTCCCCGATAAGGTGTCCGCTGCTGAGGCGTTGGTCGTTGGGGTGTAGTGAAAGTGGATCCCCTCTGGAAGCCACGATATCCCAACGTATGTCTCGCTGATGTCTGGTGCTGTTGTGTTCCAGATGAAACTTGCCCTGTTGGTCTCGCTGGAGTCCTGGTCTAACCCCCACTGATAAGATCCTCCTCTGCTATGAGGGCCTTCTGGACGACATCGTGCAAGGTTTGAGGCATCAAAATCCTAGCCTTTGCACGCAGGCTGCCGTTAAGGTTGAATACAAACCTGTTGACCTTAAGTTTCTCAGTGTTAAGGTGTAGAGCATACCAGAGCAGCTCCATAAAATTTGCCTTGTACTCGGGCACCGTACGACCTCCTTGTCGTAAGGCATTAAACTCATTGAGATGACGCTCAATGAATTACTTTGAAAGGTACCTCTCTCAGAACCGTTCCTTGAACAGTTCCCATGACATGTCTTTGACGACCATGTTCAGCTGCGGTAGGAGCGTCTTCCACCATAGAAGAGCGCTCCTCTTCAGTTGAAAGACCGCCATGCGGACCTTCATGTTGGAGGTATAATCGCGAAGTGCGAAGCACATCACCATGTTCTCCAACCATGCCTCGGCGGCTACGCCGTCTGGGGCACCAAAGAACTCGAGAAATTTGACCTTCTCAAGTTCACGGTGAATGCTACCAGTAACAGCCGGTGCGCGCGGCGGAACCTCAGCGGGTGCTGGCGCTCTGGCCTCATCTCTGTCCAAATGTCTGATCAATGCCTCAGACATGCGCTAAAAGGATCTCATCATTCCGACTACATCGCCAACTGCTATCTACTCCTGCCCGAGAACCTTCTCGTCTCCCTGGGGGTTAGACCCCTCAGGTCTGGATGCTACTAGAGGCATCGCGCCTCCTCCCCTAGCACCCCGTCGTCTGCCTCCGCGACGTCCTCTAACCATGATTACCTGCATGCACACCATCAACTCGATTAGCACAGTATAATCCAATCGTGTCAACAAAAGTCGTAGCGATCCCAAGTCACGGGTCAAACCCGCTCTGATACCATATGTAAAGAACCTCCTCATTATGACGACAACCTCTTATAACAAGTACAATTTTTTTTTTGTGTGTGCGTGTGTGTACAAGGATAATAAACACATTCGAATCTGCGTCGCCACTCGACGATGAACAAGACATATACAATAACGAACACAACATGTCGACCTAAGATGCACATCAAGTATCTATATGTAAGCAACGACAACCAACCGACAACATACTAAGACTGACTACACATCCGTCCTACCCTGCAATGGTTAGGACCTCCAAGACACATAAGCAACACTCAAGCCCAGGTTCCCATCGATTTTAACCATTTAAGGTCTCAGGGCTGGCAACTATTCTGAGGAACATGGAGGCGTCTACAACCCGCCCAACACAAGCAGACCAAGAAATTAAATGTGTACATCCATGTATAATAGTAGTAAAAACTAACATCAACCCCACCCCCCCTCCCCCCTCAAGGGAAGCGCGAGCTTAAAAGTCTTCGCCCAAAATTTCGATCAATCATCGAAAAAGGCTAGTCAACAGTTACTGTCTTTTAATCATCTATTACGAGCCAAACTCAAATGTCTAAAATGCAGAATATCATTAAGGTACTATCTAAATTAGTCTTTAAAACAATTCATTGCGCAATTCTAAATTACAAGTGACAATAGAGCATCATCTAAATTGTCATTTAAAGAACATTACTAAGCAAGTCTAAATATTCGACGAATTAATAACTAAAATAAGAGTCATCATTAATTAAAATCTATCTAGTCTGTCAATTATAACTAGCCATTCATTAAAAAATTGCACTATCTTTAATTAGAACTGAATGATGCATGTTCTCAACATTTGTAAATATGACAAGGCAGGTTAGAAATTAAGAGATTGTACTCAGCTTAAAAGACATTACCATTGGTAAGTATCACATTTTATCCTTCTACACATTCCACATCACCCTTTATTATTTACATTTGATTATTTTATTGTTTTCTAGATTACATCAATCCACATCCAAAAATTAGTAATTGAATAGACATTGGACTTGTGCCCAGTTTTAAAATAAATTCGTTGTTGTTCCAAATCAATCCTTTATCCATCTGTTGAATGTGTTACACAACATCATTTACTTATTTAATTAGGGCTATGCCACATGGTATTATGCATAGTTAATGAATTGATAACATCAAATTCTATCCTAATCATTTCAATGATTTATTTATTGTTAGATACTTTTACAAATTGTGTAGAAGGGTATGTTCTATTAATCATAATTAGGCTAAGGTTGAGTAGTTGATAATCTATACATAAGCAAAAGAATTCCAAGAGCATCTCCTCTATATAAGGATTTATTATGAATTATATAAAACACATACTAATCCCGCCAATTAACTATATGAAAAGCAGATGTTAACATCATAACTATTTACTTATCCACCAAATATTACTCTGACAAAAACCTTAAGGTAAAGAGGTGTAAATTGCAGGCTTTTAAATGATACAAGGTCTTAGTTGTTAAGTTACAACTGTACAAGTTTCGGTAACAAAAGAAAATGGATAAGGAGTTAACTGGATGTTAATCAACTACAAGGCAAGAGGCTTGCATAATTTTAGGAACACTATCGTAATAAGACGACCCAGGGATAAAAGTTGTGTCCAGGGAACAAAAGGTCAATAACGAAGTAAGACAACGATTGCACAAACTTCAAGGTCAGTTATAACATGCAATTCTAAAATTTTCCATAGAACTGCCATCAAAATCAATGCGTCCATAATTCTTCCATACAGACTGCCATTAAGGTAGGGCCGATCTACGCGGCCTCATAATGGTAATTTATGTCACGACTTAAAGGGTCACTGCCAAATCACTAAATATTATTAGTAAATTGCCAACACACTCTGCTCACAATCAACTAGTGACCACACTCTCTACGCAAGTTAATTTGGCAGTTACTATGTTGAATTGGGACGCAGACCTCCCATGAGAATTTGGACCTGTACCAAAGGCAGACACAGGTGACAAGGAAACACGGTGAAAGTGCTATGCGTGACAACCAATCGGCGCATTCACATTGCCCAAAAATTCACCGTCATGCAGGAGTAGTTCGTTGTCATCTCTGTAAATCGACTGCTATCAAAGAAAAAATTTGCTGAGTTAAGGGTACTAGCGCTGTCTAAGTTAAAGGAGTAGGCAAGTCAATGAAAAGATGGTTTAGAATTTATAAAGGAGAATGACCATTCAAATTCCCAAGGTTTTCAGTTGGAAACGCAGAGTTCACATAGGAATTCTCATCCCAGAAATTCACCCACGACACAGAGAGCACGAATCTCCCATTTCGCATGGGAAGGCGGATTAACCAGCCATTTAAAATAAATCAACGGACATGCAACTCAGTACGACGATCCAACAAATCGTTTTAAGAGTAATTCGTTGCAGAGTGCCAGGGAGTGTGTTGTTTAAGCTCATGTACAAACTTCGATTCTGAAACCGGAGTTGAGCAACGATGGTTGGGTCCAAAAGTTGACGAGGATTCTGATTTCCATTTTTAAAATTAAAAGGAAAAATGAATTGTAGGGATTCTAATCTTCATTAAAAATAAAAATGAACCATTGATAACGCAGGGATTTATATCTTCGTTTTCAAAAATACAATCAAAACGAAAATGCAAGATTGGTCTAAGGCAATTCGCCCAGGAGGAATTCGCACCAGTAAGCATGAAAAGAGTGAACGTAGTCCTTACGCCATCAGTAGAGAAACACGGACAAGGATGTGTTGGAGGCTGCCCAGAAATCAAAGGAAAAGACAAACACACTCAACAGAGGACGTGGGGGAAGTAAACCAAGAAATAATAATGGGGCAGAGTCAATCGGTCTGGCAGTGCAAATGCAGAGTTAATTTTTTTACCTCTATCTAAATTTTACACATGTTGCAGTAACCTTTCACTTCATTACTTTACTGAACGCGGAGTGAAGATTACAGCTATCACCAATTACATTGCCGAAGAAATCATTTGACATCGTACCTTACCGAAAGTAGAAGTCATAAGGCAAGACGATTTAACAAACCAAAACACAGATTGAAGTTAAACATTTCATATCGATTACCCAATACACATGGAGATCTAATCATAAATCCTAATGCATTCTACTCTACAAATCAAAGAGCGTACCATTGCCTGATCTCCCGCTTCGAATGATGTTCGCGTGCTTTGTGCCGCTCCCGCTCGTCGACCGTCGAGACCTCACCGGTATCTCCCAGCCAACGCTAGGGGTACTCTACTTCCCCTTTATCCCCCTGATCCGCAAAGGGGCCACACACTATCCATATGGTACATCTAGATCCCAACTCGCCTCGCAAGGCCGAGCTACCACTCCTCTCCGAGCTGGGAAATCCCAACTCCCACAAGTAAATCAGTCAAGTCACTAATCCGACAGCGTAACGTTACGCTAACAGCCGATCCCTTTCTTCCTCCTCCTTCCTCTCTTTTACAGAGTTTTAGAACTTCCATTCTTTCCCTAAATCTTATTTAATTTAAGTTTTAAATAAAAATCTTCAAAAATTCTCCTTCGTACAAGTATCATTCATCCCCCACATTCCTCCAATAGTTATTTTCTTTAATTTATTAAATTGTCTTATTTCCCTCACCCACCTAGAGTTACTCCTAAATTTACTCCTAGGTGTCCCTAGATTCCCTTACAGGTTTTAAATACTTTCCCTAAAATGAAGTTGCTAATTTAGTTCAATTTAGAAGGTTCTTAATTGCAGATTCTTTACTAAGTTGACCTCCCACTTTTTACCATAAGTTCCCCTCTTTCCCTTTTTATGTTACCTCCATCCCCTAGTTTCCTAAATTTTATAAATTCCCTCTTTCCCATTTTTATTAGAGCTAAAAACGACAGTTGAAATTTAACCCCTTTTCCCTTTTATTATTTATTTCAACATCCTTTAAAACTATCAAAAGTTAAAAATAATTAATTTCTTCTTTATATTTTTTTTTTATCCACCAATTTTATTTAATTTCTTACTCTCTTCATTTTACCCCAAAATTTATGAAGACCAAAGTATTACGTAAGGGGTTTTTATTTTAAATTTTATTATTATAATTTTATATAGATATTTTCTCAAGGGTAGACAAAATCTTACCCCTAGCGAAGTTTTTAGACTTAGGACTTAGATTCTGAACTGGGCGACATTTAATTAGGGGAGTTGTTTTAAAATTTCTTAAAGTGTTGATTGTCTTAGGGCCATTTAGGTTCGTTCCTTATCATCACCAACGTAACGTGCCCTTCAGGACGCACTACATGCTCCAAGGGTGCCACTCGCCTCTTATGTTTCTTTGCGCGATGTGCTCTTCAGGACGCACTATATGCTCCAAGGGTGCCACTCGCCTCATCTGTTTATTTGCGCGACGTGCCCTTCAGGACGCACCATGTGCTCCAAGGGTGCCACTCACCTCTTGAATGATTGGTAGACATCAATAACCCCTGGAGTCAACAGTCCGCCAGGTGAACTTGTGGGAGACTAAGGGTTTCTAAGGAATAAGTCCCTTGCCTTATTGCGCGCCCCTTAAAATCATCGTGAGTGACTATCGCAGTCTGCCCTCACGACATCGTGGGTCCTCTCGAACTAGGTAATCATTAACCTACAGTTTGAGCCACGATGGGAGTGCTAGTAGGCTGTGGTAGGGCTGCTGTCCACACCTCTCCCTCAACCTCTCTGGTAGTCATGTGTGGCCCCTTTACTCCATATGTGAGTCTAGTCGGCAAGCTATCGTCAGCCTGAATCATCAACAAATCATGTCAGAACATATCCACATCATATCATCTAATCAAATGTACTAATATCACAGTAAATCAATCAAACCCCAATAACACACTCCCTGACTCGATCCGGAGTCCAAGGGGTTCCATCGATGCCTCTGCATCCTCAAGGTCCAAAACCCTGCACACTCAGTAAAACCGAGTCAATAGCACCTGTCTATGTCGATGTAGTAAAACAACATGTCATCTACCCATGACGCATCATAATCAAAGTCAAATGTTTTGATATCATAATAATCCAGATCACTTGCGAGCAAGTGTCCTCAAAGAATAAGTTCGCTCAGTGCGCCAGAGTGGGATGTTACACCTAAGATATGCGACAGAATGCCTTGGTGCCCGAGGGAGATCTTTGTGTGGTCAGAGATCCTTAATCCCAGTGAAACCATCTTGCTTTGAAGTGGAAAGTTTGTAGGATATGGAAATCTTCAATCCTAGTGAAGTGAGATTCCTTAGTTGGTCAAGAGAGGTCTTTCCATATCTTAAGAGTCTGGTAGAACCTTAGAGAAGACTTAGAAGGAAACATTGATACGATTAATTCCTGAACTAGACTGTTTTCTTGGATAAAACTTGTGTTTTGAGTTGGGATGAATCAAAACCATTGATTCAACATAGAGAATAGATCATGGCCCTTCGTCGGAGGGCTCAGTCATTAGAGTGCTTGCGTATAAGGACTTGCATGGATTTTCGATGACGAAGAAGACTCAAGGCCATCAACAACCATTTATTGGTCAAAGTGACCCAGAGTAGGCTTAAGGGAGCGTCGAAGGTGACTAGGACCTTGAGAAAGAATGAGAATCATTGATCATGAGTGGATGTGGCATGATTCTAACCATAGATTCATCGTGGGTCCCACCCATTCACTTGGTGAGCAACAAAAAGGGTGAGTGACGTTGGCGTGACGATGAAGCCAACATAGTAGCTAACGTGTATCGAGGGGTGATGTGTGTAAAAAGTTGATTGGTCGATGGTACAAGAGTGGGCCCAATCAGGCATGGAGGCCCTTAGGCCTTCACTTTAGATCCCGATCGTCAGATATACAAGCTGAGAGATCTCAGTCTTTCATCGGAGGAGAGAGGATGAAGGTCTGGAGTGAGGATAGGAGAAATGAGCTGACGACGATGAGTTAAACCAATAAGGTCTGAGGATCGTCGATCTATCGGGGAGTGATATCAAAAGATGGTAGTCGTTAGATTTTTCAGAGATATCATCAGAACAAGACAATCACAAAGAAATATTTTGAGTCGAAGTGAATGCACTTTGATGACAACGAAAAAGGATTTCAATTTTAAATGACAGTGATTGATCGACGAGTAGGCGAGATAAAATCTCAATCGTAGATTTGTTGTAGGTCCCACATGTTCACTTTAGAAGATATTAAAGGAACATGCATTAATCTTCATGCAAGTTAGAGGCACCAACGCGATCAGAGCCGTCTGATGTCAGGGTCTAAGAGCTTCTAGATCTGGGGATAAACCCATCAAAGTGTTCCTTGTCGGAACTTGATGGTTGGGGTCACTCAGAACTCCAAAGGAGAGGAGCCCAAATCATCGGAGCCGTCGAATTCAGTGGGCTCGATAGGCCAAGGATCAGTGAGCCAAGTGGCAGGTGCCCCATCAATGCCACATTGGATGACACTAGAGACAGGTATCCACATGTATGCTACATGGAAATGAGGTGGATTGGATAAAAGAAAGCTTGAAAACTTTGAAAGGCTATAACTTTTGGTTTAGAGCTCAGTTTTGAGCATGGTTACAATTGTTGGAAAGCTCTCAACGAACATAATTCATATGCGAGGCTTATTTAGAGAGATGATATGCTTGGTGAAAGAAAAAATTTGACACCCCATCATCCTAAGTAAGGATTAGGGGGTTGGGTGTGTTATAGAGATAACGATTTTTGGCTAAAAATTCCAAGTTTGGAGAAAATGTTTATACAAAATTTGATTGAATCATCAGATTCAAAATTTGAAAGTTGTTGTATACTCACCATAATGAATATTATCTATGCTTGATACAAAAATTTTATTGGTTCCTAAAAAATTTTCTACTATAGGGGGAATAATTTAGCCCTTGAAAATTATTGTACGAGTTAAATAAGTACATAAAAATGACAAAATTATTTATTTTAGAAAATTGTAACTTTTAGCTCAGAAATTAGAACGAGGAATGAGTATCGATGCTGGAAAGATAATTCATAGGAGAATGTGTCTAAATAATTAGAATCCGGTTTAGTCATCTGTATTTTCATAAATTCAGATGAAGAATGGCATGTAGCCTAATTAATCAAATATTTTACAATACGTGCAATTCTAACGATAATTTTTGCATGCACATTTTTGCAGAATTAGAGGTATAGGAAAAACATAATTGGTTCCTATACGAGGACTAGAGATATGGAGGATGCCCAAGGATCTTACATCCATGAGGATAAGATCAGAGATTTACATATCAGCCTGGTAAATGTAGAGATTGAGTCTAGTGGACATAGAAGCAGAGTGGATTCTATGGAGTTGGTTGAGACTATGAAAAGATTGTAAAAAGAAGTGTGGAGCTATAAATCATATAAAAAAGGTTGATAATATCTCAAGAGGAGCATAATCAAATTAATACTCATCTGTTATAGATTTTGGATATGTTGCAAAGACAAATCAATCGAGATTATAGCACAAAACAAGCAATCGGTGAAATATATGCAACAACATCTAGATCTCATGATAGGAATGATGACAAGGGATCTAGGCACTCAAGGAGTGCTAGTAGGCATCATCATTCACCGGGACACTCAACCAAAAGAGCACATGCACATTCAAAATCAGGGAGCATCCCAAGTGCGTCCCCTGTCAGACATCAAAGGAGGAGACCTGAATCATATATTTTTCAAGGAGAGATTAGTAAGCTCAATCCACCACCATTTGATGGAGATAATAGAAAGGGTGAAGATGATGAAACCTGGTTGTTAGAAATGAGAAAATATTTGAAAATATTTCTAGCTACATAATTACTCATCAATCCTAGAAGAAAGGTTTGTCATTTATCATTTTTAGGGGAAATATTCCATGTGGTTGTTGGTGAAATATTGTCACATGACTCTCAGAACATAATCCACGTAGAGCCCATAATTGGTGCACTATATATAAGTTTATTGTATGCCCAAAAGACAGTGCCAAGAGACAAAGAAGTTAACGTGGGTAAATTCTTGAATGCATGAGCAACCTATCACTCCAAATTTGAAACTATCAAACAATATGTTTAGTGATCCAACTGATTCATTTTGCACGATAAGTTATTAAATTATGTTTTTATATTGTCTTGTAAAACTATTTATTAGTTGGAAAACAAGTTACCAAAAGAGTATATAACTTGGAGTGTAATGTTTTCCATGTATTAATTCACTAAGAGTCTATTGGCTAGTAATTGATACAATATGTTGAATGGACCAATCATTTATGTTTCCAACTGATTATGTTTTATCAATTATAACCTACAGGTAGACCAATTAATCAATTTTTTTAACATAAATTTCTCTCTACAACAACCAATAGCTATGTCGATTACATAGTGTTATTTCTTTTAAATTCATACTAGTATTTTCATAAAATGGTCATAATGATCTATTCAAAATCGAACAAGATTATTTAGAAAATACCTTTAGAATTACATACTGAACAAGATCATTGAGACATTACCTTTAGAATTACATACAAGAAAATTAAAGACCGGTTGGTCATATAAGTTGGATAAATTATTAAAGCGATTCATAACATAAACCTCAAAGATTATGATTGAGTTAATATATATATATATATATATATATATATATATATATATATATATATATATATATATATNAATTTAGACTCAATGAAAAAGGTTGATAATGTTGGATCATGTTGTCATTGATGCCAATGGTTTGATTATTTTGATGTCAAAGGATTGATGTCAAGTGATTGATTGATGTCAATGGATTGATTGATTGATAAGCTTGATTGATTGATGATTGATGAACAATGTATATGTATTGTCCTTGATGAGAATGATATATGTCAAGTGGAAACCAATCGATGAAGATGGATCAAGATGCATAGATGAAGATGGATTAATGAGTTGTCATTGATACATGATGAAGATGGATTCTTTGATATATTATGCATAGTTTTATGACTCATTATTGTCTTTTCATGATTAATAAGAAGTACAAATGGATGAACTCCAAAGTGGTCCCCTTATGGTGAAAGCCCTCATGGGAAGACGCTTTGTGGTTGAGTTGTGGTTGAGAGAACCCATGCTTGTATGTAGAATAATGAGATGAAGATTAGTGACTTTGTTGGTGAAACTATCCTATATGGATAGTACTTGTCATTCCATTTTCGGTGGTATGTGGAATGTCACATAACTCCTCACGGTTTGAGAGTTATGACCTTATGAAGTTGGAGGACCCCCATATGATGACTTGAAGCCCCAAATGGTCAAAGAAGTCAAAGTGCTTGAAAAGAAGAAATCATTATTTTAATGATAAAGTAAAGTGAAAAAATCAAGAAGGATTATTTTAATAAAATAATGGAGAACTTTCTATTTATAGAAAGTGGTTAACCCTAAAATATTTAAGTGACCTGGAAGATGAAGAGTATAAATAAGAGGCTAGGGTCTCTTGTGAAAATACACTAGTTGAAGATCTCTTGAGCATGATTGAAGATATATTCTAAGAGAGAGATGGTCTGGATGATCTCATGAGTGCATTAAAGTATCGAAAAATCTGAGGTCATGACGACAAAAGTCTCGGAAGTTCAGAAGCCCTAGTTTATGAGATATATGCGGGCTGTTTTGATTCAGGGCGCGTACATAAGCGGGATGAATGAGGACAGGGCGTGTACAGTTGATGAGGTCTTGAAGATATGTGTTTGAGCTGATGACAGTCTCTTGGATGATGAAGTAGGTTCCAGATATGCATTCTATGGGCTCAGATCTGCCATAGAAACTCTGGTATGGTTGCATTATTTGTCTTGATAGAAGTTCTTGTTTGTTGTGAGGTGAATGTTTGAGGCATCTTGGTATGGTTGTTGTGATGTGGTATGTGTTGGTTGATGGAGTGATCAACACTCTTGTGACTCAGTACTGATATGATGGCTACATTATACTTGTTGTTTATACACGATTGAATAACATTGATAGTGTATGGTTGAGATGTATGAGCAAGCTATTGGAGAGCTTGGATGTGTTGTGACTGATTGTGGGTCAGACTAGATAGTGGAAGACATAAGAGAATGTGTTTGCAGGTTGCAGAGGATCTGAGCATGTGATGAAAAGGATAAACCCTAGTTGCTCAGAGGTATATGCAAGATGTAGTATAGACTGGCAGCGTACATACGTGGGCTGTACTACTGGTAGGGTGTGTACATACATGTGTTGCACTACCGACAAGTCGTGTACCTGTGACAGATTGATATCTGTGGAGCATTGTTGCCTCATCTCAATTGATGATGAGGATGTAAGCTGAGTCTTGCATATAGAGTTGGTTCTCTTGTAGAGTTGTACTCTATTCAGTTGTTGCTGAAAAACCCCAAGGATTGTAGTCCGTAATAAAAAGAAAATTATACATACATCTTGTGTTCTTTGTGTTCCTTGTGGTGATGACTTGTTGATAATATATGTTGTTGACATGTTCTCACATCTAATTGGTTATAAATGACAACAATGAGTAATGAGTAAAAGTTGAATGCTAACTAATGAGTTTTGTGTAAGAGGGAAGTTTTGAAAAATATCCCCACACTCATTCACCCCCCCTCTAAGTGTGGTAGGTGTGTCCAATATTTGGAATTAGAACAGGCCTTCACTACAAGCCTTAACAAGATTGAAGGAGATCCATAGATATACAAATTGATGATGAAGCTCCAATCCTTGATGAGGAAAAATATTCTACTTGGAGAATAGATATGAGAATACATTTGAAGGAAATGGGAGCAACTATTTGGAAGGCAGCCATTGGTGGATCAATTTCATTGAAGAACAAGTCAAAGTTTACAGCTCAAAGGGAAGGAAAGAAGAATGATGCATTGTCTCTCAAGACCATTCTTAGTGGACTCTCAAGCCCTATCAAAGAGAGCATGGGACAATACACTTCCGCCAAGGATCTATGGCTAAAGTTAGAGGAGACATATCAAAGAAAGAAGGAGAAGGAAGATATTGAAGATCACTCCATCAAGATTATCAAAGGTAAAGAATCATCAAAAACGCTTGATTGTATTATTTATAAATGTGATCTTGAAAACATTTCAAGTGAAGATAAAGAATCAAGTGATGATAGCACAAAGGAAGATCTTGAAGACATTTCAAATGAAGGCAAATAATTATGTGTTGATGTTGGCAAATAGGAAGATCTTGAAGACATTTCAAATGAAGGCAAATAATTATGTGTTGATGTTGGAAAAAAGGAAGATCATGAAGATATTTCAAATGAAGGTAAAGAACCCTCAAAAACCCTTGATTGCAATGATGATGATGAATTTTTCTCTACAAGTGGAGAAGAAGATCTAGAAACAATTTGTTTAAAGTTTGATGGTAATTATACCATGAAAAGAATAGAAGAAAATCTATTAAAACTTCAAAAGGAAGTTGAAGAGGGTTTATATAGATATAGAAGTGATCATTATTATATAGACTATAACTATCTTTCAGATAACTCTAATAAATTTCTTAGGAGGAGTCTAAGGCACATCTTGAAATTAAAGGAAATGCTCAAGCAACAAGAAGAGAGCAATAAGACTAAATTGCAAGAAAAGGAAGAAGAGATCACAAGACTAAAGAATGGAAAAGAAGATATAAATGTAGATGATGAGATTAACAAAAGTTTTGAAACCATTGTCCATCTCAAGACCCAAATTGAAGAAGCCAAAAGAATAGAGGAACTATTGAAGAATCAAATAAATAAAAAGGAAGAGTCATGTTGTAAGTTAGAAGCTGAAATTGTTGACCTTAGAAAGAAGGTAGAAAAGTCAAACAAATTCTTGAATAGCTCACGAATCTTGGATGAGATCTTGGAAAGTCAAAGATCAGCACTTGATAAATCAGGTCTTGGATATGGAGAAGAAGCTACATATGATGAAGCAAGCACCTCAAAGAAGCATGAGGTAAGTCCATCAAAGAATGAAGACAATGTTGCAAAACAACCATCTACACAAGGCAACAGAAATTCCAAAAGAACAAAGAAAGGAAGACATCGAGAAGCTATTCTTGGGACACCAAAGCAAAGGTATGAAAGTATTTTTCATGGGCATTGTTATTCATGTAATGAATATGGTCACAAATCTTTTGAATGTATAGTTTTTGAAAGGAGATACAATGGAAGATTTTATAACACCATAAGGTGTTGGAGATGTGATAAAGTAGGACACATTGTTGTTCACTGTAACACCATGATATGCTACAACTGTAGTGGATTTGGCCACAAATCCCAGGATTGCTGGAACACAAAAAGAAATTCCATGATGAGGACTTCACATAGCACAACTAGAAGAAGGAATGAAATAAGAAAGGGAGACATCTTTGAAAATATGGATGCTCAGAGCTCAAGTTCTGAGGAGCAGGGACATCTACAAAAGTGGGTGAAGAAGACAGAGCAACCTGATCAGAATGAAAGACTGAAAGGGAGTTCAAGTGTGTTATCCATAGAGGCATACACGGGTGACAATGGTATCAATCGCGTACATACGCAAACTAACCTTGAATAGGTTGTGTACATACGCGAGATTTTGTGCAGCAGACCACGTATATGTGGTAAAGCCTTGGGAAAAAGGAAATGCACATGGATTGCAGCTTGATATGTTGGTATAACTCAATGTTGCAGAATCTAACATTGTTTATTGTAGGTTTTGACATTGTTTGCTGCATGTTTTCATGGTTCTATGTTATATCATGTAAGGTGATGATGTAAAATAAATCTTGGGTGCATGGCACTAACCCATGAGTATGGATTGATGTTGATCTGTTGGGGTACATGGCTCATACATATTTGAGTTTCATTGATATATCTTATGATGTATTACTGGAAGCATATGTTGGATATCATGGTGCATGCATTTTGCATGTGGTTGGGCTACATATTGAGACATGTAGTTGGTGAGTTGAGTTGATAGTCATATTGTACATCATTGGGGAATCATAGCTTGTTGATGCATGGTTGATATACTTGCTTGGTGCAAGTGATGATGCATGATGGTACACTCATAGATGGTATTTGTTTGGCATATTGATAGATTCACATGGTTGGCATATTGGTAGATGCACATGTTGGCATATGGTGGATACATTCCATGGATGATATCTGTTGACGTACATGATTGATGCACATGAATGTTGTGCATGATGTACTTGGTTGATATCTTGTTCATGATTCTCTATTTTCATTATTGACATATCTTTTGTTTCATGACGTATGGTATGGCACAATTTTGATGCATGAATAGGTCCAAGGATCGTCATAGCGAGAGTGGTTGATCTATGATCTGGTTGAAAATAGGGGGAGACATACCCATAGGGGGAGTCATTCTTCTTATGATTCTAGGAGGAAATACTTATCAAATTCATACCTAGAAAAGAGATCTATACTTGAGGAAAGAGCACAGAGGCATAATTCAAGGGGGAGCGATGGTCATAGAGGGAGCATGAGCAATGTATTTTCAGCATTACATCAGATTGATATCCCTTTTTCAAAAGGGGAGAGATTATTCAGCGACAATAATATAGGGGGAGCAGCCCCAAGGAGATTTCAAGCAAGGGGAACAACCCCAAGAGGAGAATGGCCCTTTGCCATTGATTTCAAAGGGGGAGAGATAGTCACATTGATGTGATTGATGTTTATAGATAGAAAGACATAGTTTAATGAGAAGAGATAGTCACACTATTATGGGAGATATAGTCACATGGTTGTGATTGATGACTGTTGATGTACAATATGCCTTGTCTACATGTTGACATCAATGATTGGTGTTGACATCAATGTTGGTATTTCCATGAATGCCAAAGGGGGATATTGTTGGATCATGTTGTCATTGATGAAAATGGTTTGATTGATTGATAAGATTTATTGATTGATGATTGATGAACAATGTATATGTATTGTCCTTAATGAGAATGATAGATGTCAAGTGGAAACCAATCGATGAAGATGGATCGAGATGCATAGATGAATATGGATCAATGAGTTGTCATTGATACATGATGAAGATGGATTATTTGATATATTATGCATAGTTTATCTTGGGTCTATGATAAACCTGGGTTTAGTGGGAACCTTTGCAGTGGTGATTTGAGTGCAGAAAGATGAATGGCGAGTTATTCTAGAATCAAGATAGAGAAGTTCAACGGTAAAAAGATTGAGCTATGGAAGCTAAAAATGGAGGACCTTCTTGTAGACAAATAATAATGGATCATTGTGGATCATGGTACACAACCTACTGGTACGCAACCCACTGGCACATAGACGACTGGTACACAACCTAATAGTGCACAAACTACTAGTACACCACCTACTGGTATGTCGAAGGAAGATTGGGAGAAGTTGGACAGAAGAGCAAGGAGTACTATTCGACTCTACCTGGCAGATTCAGTGTCGTTGAATGTCTTAGGAGAATCTACAACCAAGGAACTATGGGATAAGTTGGGGAATTTGTATCAATCAAAGTCCCTGGTAAACAAGTTATTTCTTCAAAAGAAGTTGTATCATCTTAGGATGGAAGATGGATATTCTGTGACAGAACATCTAAATGCCTTTAATACTCTGGTAAGTCAACTTGGCTCTGTTAATATTACGATTGCAGAAGAAGATAAGTGTATTAATTTGTTATGTTCTTTGCTAGACTCTTGGGATAATCTGGTTGTAGTAGTAGGTAGTACCACTCAATCGATATTGAAGTATGAGGATGTAGTTGCATCCTTGTTATCTGAAGAGATGAGGCGAAAAAGCATGGATGGTCACAACACAGATGCTTTATTTGTAAGAGGGCGTACCCAAGACAGGAACCCTGGTAAACCTTCGGGGTGGAGATCTAAATCTACAGGTAGATCTAAGTCCCCATGAAAATCTTTGAGGAAATGTTGGAAGTGTGGTAAAACAGGGCATTATAAGAAAGATTGCAAGTCTAAGAAGGTTGAAAAACCAAAGGGATCTGATAGTACCTCTTCCATAGAGGCGAAAACCTCCACTGAAGAAGGAAGTGATGTTTACCTGGCATCTATAAGTACGCATGCAGACCGTGATGTATGGTTGATTAAATCAGGTGCGTCATACCATATGACTCCTCACAGGGAGTGGTTCTCTGAATATGAAAAATATGATGGTGGTGATGTATTCCTAGGAGATGACTCGACAACAAAAATCATGGGACGTGGAAGGGTTAAGTTGTTGTTAAAAGATGGAAGGATTGGAACTCTCCCTGGGGTTCTGCACATTCCAAAACTTGACAAGAGCCTAATATCTATAAGCAAGTTGGATGATGCAGGAGTGGATACTATATTTGGAAAGAACACTTGCAAGATGGTACGAGGAGCAATGGTGTTGATGAGGGGAGTTTGGTGTGGAACTCTGTACAAGTTGTTGGGAAGAACTTATACTAATGGGTGTAACAGTTCTGTTGTCCCTGAGCAGAGAAATGAAGGAGANCTGCACATTCCAAAACTTGACAAGAGCCTAATATCTATAAGCAAGTTGGATGATGCAGGAGTGGATACTATATTTGGAAAGAACACTTGCAAGATGGTACGAGGAGCAATGGTGTTGATGAGGGGAGTTTGGTGTGGAACTCTGTACAAGTTGTTGGGAAGCACTTATACTAATGGGTGTAACAGTTCTGTTGTCCCTGAGCAGAGAAATGAAGGAGACAAGACCGATACTGTCCCAAAAAAGAAGACCATGTTGCGGCATCAAAGACTGGGGCATATTGGAGAAAAGGGCCTTCAAACACTACACAGTAAAGGTATGGTTGAAGGTATGTCTAATTGCACTTTGGATTTTGATTTCTGTGAACATTGCATATATTCTAAACAAAATCCAGTAAGATTCCCATCTGGTGCTACAAGAGCAAAGGGGATATTAGAGTTGATACACAGTGATGTGTTTGGACCTGTTCCTGTTCCATCCCTAGGTAAATCTGTGTATTATGTTTCATTCATAGATGATTTTTCAAGGAACACATGGATTTATTTTCTTAGAAAGAAATCTGAGGTATTTGATAAATTTAAAGAGTTTAAGGCTCTGGTAGAAAATCAGATAGAGAAGAAAATAAAGGTATTGAGAACAGATAATAGTGGAGAATTCTGTGGAAATGAATTCGAAGAATTCTGTAAGAAGTGTGGTATAACAAGGCAGAAGACTACTCCATACATTCCTCAGCATAATGGAGTTGCAGAAAGGATGAACATGACACTGATGGAAAAAACAAGGAGCATGCTTAGCGGTGTCGGGTTAGGACAAGAATTTTGGGTAGAGGCAGTGGGTACAACATGTTACCTGGTCAATCAATCACCTTCATCAGTGTTGGATGATAAAACTCCACACGAGGTATGGTCTAGAAAAAAACCTCTCTTCAACATATTAGAGTGTTTGGTTGTGATGCTTATGTACATGTTCCAAAGGAAAATAGGAGTAAGCTGGATAAAAAGGATGAAAAGTGTATCTTTATTGGTTATAAAGATGGTGTGAAAGGTTATAAGCTTTGGAACTCAGAAACCAAGAAGATTGTTTACAGTCGAGATGTTGTTTTCAGAGAGGTAAAAGATGTGTCCAAATAGGAATTCCTACCAACGCAAGATGAACTTGAGAAAATAGAGCTTGAGTTGGATGATGCAAAATCTGAATCATCTGAAGAAGAGGAAACAGAAGAAGAAGACGAAGAATCTCATACCCCAGTATTGAGGAGATCAGTGAGAGATAAAAGGAAACTAGAAAGGTATAGTCCACCTGATTTTCGTTGCAATTTTGCTTTATCTATTACTGATGATGATCCCAGAACTATCAGGGAAGCAGTGAATTCAGAGGATAGTAAACTATGGAAGGAGGCCATGGTTGAAGAAATGGATGCCTTGGATAAGAATGAGGCATGGGATATAGTTGAGTTTCCAGCTGGAAGAAAATCTATTGGTAACAAATAGTTGTTTAAGAAGAAGTTTAATGCAGAAGGAAAAGTGGAGAAATACAAAGCTCGGCTAGTAGGAAAATGTTATTCCCAGGTAGAGGGAATTGACTTTTGTGAGATTTTTTCTTCTGTTGCTAAGTTAACTTCTATTAGATTTCTTTTATCTATTGTTGTTGCTTTTGATCTTGAAGTGGAATAGATGGATGTGAAGACAACATTCCTACATGGGGATCTGGAAGAAGAAATCTACATGAAGCAGTCAGAAGTATTTGTAGTGAAGGAAAGAAAGAGCTGGTATGTAAGCTAAAGAAGTCACTATATGGTCTGAAGTAATCACCTAGGATGCGGTATCAAAAGTTTGACACATACATCCTTGGATTGGGATTTGTAAGAAGCAAGGCTGATCACTGTGTATATTCCAAGCAGGTTGGTAATCACTTCATTTATGTAGTGTTGTATGTTGACGACATGTTGTTGGTAGGAAATAACATGGATGTTATCAAGGAGGTGAAATCACAACTATCCTCCAAATTTGACATAAAGGATCTTGGTGCTGCTAACTTCATTCTGGGAATGGAGATTAAAAGAGATTGTGCAAACAGGAAACTCTGGTTGAATCATAGAAAATATGTTGAGATGATATTGCAAAGGTTTAATATGCATGGAAGTAAACCGATCAACGTTCTGATTCCTATAGGTGTAAAGTTATCTACAGATCAGTGTCCCAAGACACAGGAAGAAGAAGAGGACATGTTCCATGTTCTGTATACGAGTGCAGTTGGTAGTTTGATGTATGCAATGGTTTGTAATAGACCGGACATTGCACATGCAGTGGGAGTTTTGAGCAGGTATATGTGAAAACCAGGGAAGCAGCATTGGACAACAGTAAAGAGGGTCTTCAGGTATTTGTGTGGCACTACCAATTATGGATTGTGCTACCAAGGAAGACCAGGACTGGACAAAGTGGTGGACATACATGGCTTTGTTGATGCAGACCGGGCTGGAGATCTAGATTGCAGAAGATCTACAAGTGGGTATGTGTTTAACCTATTTGGATGAGAAAAATACAGGGTGTAGTGGCACTCTCAACTACAGAAGCTGAATACATGGAAACCACTCATGCAAGCAAGGAAGAAATATGGTTACAAAGATTGTGTTCAGGTATTGGGTTGGTACAACAAGGAGTGAGATTAAATTGTGACAGTCAAAGTGCAGTCTTCTTGGCAAAGAACCCAACTTATCATTCAAAGACAAAGCATATTGATGTTCAGTATCACGTTGTGAGAGACATAGTTGAGGAAAAGAAGGTGTTACTGGAAAATGTTGACACTTTGAAGAATGTTGCAGATTCATTGACGAAGTCTGTGAGCACAAAAAATTTCTCCTATTGTAGAGTAACAATGGGCATTGCTGCCTTGGATTGTTGACTATATATAATTTTGTGGACCCCTAGATGCAAAGAACACAACAAGTGGGAGAATGCTGGGTATGTGTTATATTCTTTTCATGTGTGTGTGGGGGGGTGCATCAGATTCGACAACTGCATCTGACGATCCCTTGTAATAGCGCTCTGTTTGCGTTTGACGATCCCTTGTAGTAGCCCCGATTTTCTTTTTGGGCAATTTTTTCTACTTTTAGCGGATTTTGCTATTTTTAACGGTTTACTAAATTAATCTCGGATTAAGGGATTAGAGTTTTGGTATCTACAGAATACCTAAAAACATTGTATATATTGTATGGTGAATGGTGAAATTCAATAAGGAATATAAGAAAGATTTTCCCAGTTGAGGGTTTTCGGTGTAAAATATCTGTGTACTCTATGTATGATCCATTGATTAAATTATGTTTTGCTTAAGAATCTATATGCATTGGTTTACTTCACAGGTTTAAAACTTACAATATGTATTGGCAGATGCTATTGATGAGTTTTCTTGAGTCTGTAGGACACATGAAAGGTTATGGATGTTGATGGCATCAATGGACTTCCTTGGACTTTGAATTGAGTTAGGGAGTGAATTGTATTTTGATTGAGTATTTCATTTACAAACTTGTGACATATGATTGATTACAGTATGATTATGCTATGGATTATTGACATGGGTCTTATCAATGGATGCAGGCTTGACAATGCTTGCTAATCTGACTCGCATAAAGAGTAGAGGGGCCATGCACATAAACCAGACATTGAGGGGTAGGTGTGGTAACATCCTTGTCACAGCCTACTAGCACTCTCGTTGTGGCTCGAATGGTAGGTTAACAATTACCTAGTTCGAGAGGTCCAAGATGTCGTGAGGGAAGAATGAGACAGTTGCTCACGAAGATTCTAAGGAGTGTGCAATAAGGCAGAGTCCTTATTCCTTAGAAGCCCTTAGTCTTTCACAAGGTCGACCGAGTGGAGTGTTGACTCCAAGGGTTGGAAAAATTTCCAAAACCAATAAAAGGCGAGTGGCACCCTTGGAGCACAAAGGTTTATCTTGAAGGGCACGACACGTAATTAAAAACTTGAGTCAATAAATATAGGTGGCATAGAAAACATTGAATTGATTAGACCTTGTCTGATTAAAATAATTAATTAAACAGTGAATTTATTAATTATAAATCCCAATAAAAGTCTAAGCTTAATTCTAAGACTAAGCCTAAGTACAAGTTTAGTTAGGGGACTAAATTAAAATATTAAATAAATTAAAAAAATAGAGATAAATCAATTTAAGGAAAAAAGTGAGAAAAAACTAAATATTGGATAGAATGCACATGTGTGTATGAAAATATTAAAAGAGATTTTTAAAATAGAAAGAAATAAAAAATGAGAGAATAGGTGTACACATAGAATGGTATCTAGAGTCTATCTACCACTAGTCTAACTAGAAAAAGACGCCTAACCAAACTCTAACTAAAATATAGTTAGGAGACACTCATTAAATGAGAAATTGGGGAACAAAGGGACAACTAAGAGCGAAAATAGGAACACATTGGAGAATGTGAGGGAAAATGTATTTTTAAATAAAATAAAAATGGTATTTACTTGTGAAACTTGGGGAGAGTATGACAAGTGTGTGGGTGAATATTACTAATTAAATTAATTAAAAAGATAATTAATTGTGCATGAGGACATGTGTTAGTGAGGAAATTTCTATAAAACAAATGGTGAAGAAGGAAAATGGATCTCACTTATTCTTGGTAAGGTTATGCTGCCAAAATGGTTTTAACCGTGTTTTACTTGTGAGAGTTGGGATACCAAGCTTGTAGAAGGAGTGGAAGTTCTACTTTGCGAGGCAAGCCTTAGATCTATTGTTTGCTGGTTTCTTGTGTGTGGACCCTTTGCGGCTTGGGGGGCTAAGGGGGAAGAAGAGTACCCATAACATTGGTTGGGAGGTATCAATGAAGTCTCTGTGATTAGCAAATTGGAGTACAAAAGGAGCGCAATTCGTTGACGGACATCATCAATTCTCCATATTCACTGGTTCCAGTATTTCATTTCTAAAGTTGTTAATGTAGTAAGATTAGATTTTGTAGATTGAACGTTTCAAAATCCATGTTGAACATTCATAATTCTAAAATCAATTTGATAAATTCACTAAAGATTTGTGATGTGATCTTGATTGAATCTCTTGGTTTGTTGCATTTCATTATCAACCCAAAAATTTTGAATTTATGTATTCGTTGCCATTTTAATTTACAGCTCAGAATTCAGAAAAATTATGTAGTCGTTGCCAAATTAAAACACAACTCTTGAAATCTAACATTTTTATGGATGCCTTCCAGACACTTGCATTCTGAAGAAAATATTTTATTTATTTCAATTTCTGAATATGAAGTTCGTTTTTAAATCACCCTAGTTTATTTGCTTGTGAAAATTAAAAAAATTGTAGTTCGTTGCTAGATGAAATGGCAGGAACGAATTTTTAGTGCCTCTTGTGAAAGTTGCCAATTTATTTGCAACCCAGGAAGATTGAAGTTCCTCTTTCGCTGCCGTTAAATTTATAGACCCTGATTCTGATGTTCTCCTGGCTCGTTGTAGAAATATTTGTAAGTCTGAAATTTAGTGTTATGAAGAGTACTTGCAAAATGACTTTTACAATTCAAGATTTATTTTTAAAAGATCTCCCCATGTTAATATTATAATTCTGAAAACAAAATTGGGGCTTCTGCAAACTAATTTGACAATCCTGAATTGTTCTTCGTATGATAATTACTTAATTACTTGGCTTACTGGAGCAGCGTTGGTAGATTCGTTGTAATTATTGTTTGTATGGCGTGAAAGAATTTTTCGTGATGATAAATGCTTCATTGTTATATCCATAGAACAAATCAATGAATTCCTGCCAAATCTACTTGCAGTAATTGAAAGTTATTGAATCGTTGTCAAATTAAATTGCAGCTCATGTAATGAGAAAATCATTGATTCACATACCGTCAAACTCTTAGAACATACCCGAAATTTAGATCTTGTGACCGTTGGCTTTTAAACTTACAGCCTGTAATTCAAATTCCGTTAGGATACTTTTAGTTGGGCCATTTCGAAATTGGGAATGGATGGAATTGCTACAGTATTATATGGAATCTCTTGTGTTGAACTCGTTATGCTCTAATTATTTCGTAAATCCGGGTGAATAGATTTTCCAGAGTTGTTAAATTAAATTACACCCTTGATTTATGTGTTTTGCTTAGTCATAAGGGTGAGGCGTGACCTCCCTCTATATCCAGCTAGTTGCATGGGTGAGGAGTAATAGTCATAAGAACTTGTTTTGATACTCTTTAAGAAATTTAAGTTATAATTAAAGGATACATTATAGAGTGAGGCTTAATGAGATCAAGTAATCATGTTAGGTATGCAAGTAAGGTTGTTATTATAAATTTGGAATTACGTTCCATCTTTACCAATTAAAGATTTGTTGTTGACTTATGTGTTTGGAGTCATGAATTTAATGAAATTATGAGTTAACATGATGTGAATTTGTTTATTTTTCCGTTGGGATTATTATAGTGTGTTGTATGAAGGGTTGGTAGCATATAATAGAGAATGAATGTCAGTTCATCGCATGCGTGTTAAATGAAATGTTTTGTTATGCTTAACGAAGGGTTGTAAGATGTTCTTATTCAACATGTGTTTAATTCTTAAATGAATGTTCAAATCGTAGTAGATTACTGTGTGCTAAAAAAAAAAAAAAAAATTATGATGAGTATTGTTGCTAATTAGTCACAAAAAATGGAATAGGATGATGGTTAAGGGAACTAGATATCTCCTTGTTCCTCATAACAATTGCAAGTCCTGAGACCTTTAATGGTCAAAATAAATCAGATGAATCCTGGACTTGAGCGTTGATTATGTGTCTTGGAGGTCATAACCTTGCAGTATAGGTTGGGCGGGTAGATATTCCTTGTTATCTTATGTGAGATGGTTTATATTGAATTTGTGATTTTGTAAATGGATTTTATCGTGTGGTGATGTGATGAGATTTGATCGTGTTTACATAAAGTATGTTATTGTCGCTTATATTTTGTCTTAACAATTGTTGTTTCAAACAAAAAAAATATTTACCTCTACTATACTCACTTATTGATGTCGTAACGGAGGGGACGTTACAAGTACTTGACTATGAGGCTATCCTTTCATGGAATTGCTAAGATATGCACCACATCTAAACACAAAAAAGATACGGGTTAACAACTTTGTATACAGGTTGAATTATAATATTAAATCCAAGTTGAGGATATCAATGCATCATACTTTGCATGAGGCAATTCAAAGGGCTATAATAGCCGAGGAGGAACTTGTGGGTGGTGGTCAATTTACACCATTGAGACCTTTAGGTTTAGTGGGACAAAGACAGACATCATAGTCAATTAGTACATCAAGACATGTAGTAGGATGTGCCAAGGGGACTAGTGATGAGTACACAAAGATAACTGAAAAGGAACTAGAGGCCACCATATTGACCACTGATACAATAGACTAGAAAACTTACTTTTTCCCATTCGTGAAGTCAAAGCCAACCTCCTAAGAGGAGGTGATAGACACGTGAAGGACCACATTTTCAGAGAGAGTGTCCACATGCACAAAGCAGAGCTAGATGGGGCAGATTCAAACTATTATGGGTGATTTGGGTAAATCTAATCGGATCCATGCCACAATAATCAAACACCAATATTAACATCATTTCGTGATATTGGAGATGTTAGGTAAGATTAATGATATCATATTTTCAATATTGATTGATCCAATAGCAACATAAATTTTTTTTCTCATAATGCATTGTTAAAATCAAAGGTGATGGTAATCAATGGTAATTGATCAAGAAGGTATCTGTTAAGTAGAGATGGCTTCCGGAATTAGCAGTACACAGGTCATTTAGCTAAGGATTGAGAGATTGATTTATATGTATGCATAACTCGAGTATCATTGTATTTGACTATTTTTGGATCCTATGATATAGTAATAGGAATGGACTAGTTAAAGATTCATGAAGCAATTTTAGACAATACGAATAAGAATATTTATTTCACATATGATGTGGGTTATAAAAGAATTTTAGTCGAGATGAATAAAGGAATGTCATTAAGATTCATCTCAGTGGTACAACTAAAGAAAAGTATGAGAAAATCATGTAAATTATATGTCATGATGGTTATGAATAAGAAGGAGAATACATGAGTATGGACAATATCCAATAGTATCGGATTTTTCATATGTGTTTCCATAGGAATTACTTGGGTTATCATCTAAAAAGAATTAGAATTCACGATTGAAATCAAATTGAGAATGAAATATATTGCAAAGGTGCCTTACCATATGAAAAATCCAAATTTATAAGAGTTGTAGATGCAACTTCAAGAACTTTTGGATTTGGGATTTATACCTCCGAGTATATCACCATGGGGAGTGCCAGTCATATTCATAAAGAATAAATATGGATCATGGAGACTTTGTATCGACTATCGACAATTAATAAACAAACCAATGATAATAAATCAGTACCCGTTCCCTAGAATTGACGACTAATTCGATCAGATGAAAGGAACTAAGTATTTCTAAGATAGATTTAAGATTGGGATATCATAAACTGAGAATAAAGGAAGAAGATATTCCTAAAACTACATTCAAGACATGGTTTGTACAGTATGATTTTTTTGAATTTCCCTTCGGATTAATGAATGCACCAGGAGTATTTATGAGTTTAATGAATAAAGTATTTCGATAGTACCTTGACAAGTTCGTACAAGTGTTTTTGGAAGATATTTTAATATATTCTTGTACACCAAAGGAGTATAAATAAAATCTAATATAGGTATTACAACATCTTAGAGAGCATAAGCTATATGGAAAACTTTATAAGTGCTCATTTTATGAGTCAAATATTCACTAATTGGGACATATAAATTTAGGAGAAGGAATCACAATGGATTGGGAAAATATAGAAGCAATAATGCAATGGTTGTTGCCTACTAATGTACATAAAGTATGTAGTTTTATTGTATTGGCGAGATATTATAGAAGATTTTAAAAGGATTTTCAAAGATTGTGGATCATATTACTGAATTAAAGAAGAAGAATAAAAAAATTATATGGACACATAGTGTGAAGAAACATTCCAAAAGCTTAAGGAATAGTTGATGTGAGCTCCTATTTTGAAAGTACTAGATATGGATCAAGATTTGTTGGTACGTATGGATGTGTTGAAGGAAGGAATAAGCAGAGTACTAATGAAATAAGGTAGGGTGATTGTATGTACTTTAAGAAAGCTTTGAGCACATGACAAAAAATTATGTGACGCATGATTTCGAACATCTGGCGATAGTTCACGCATTAAAAATTTGGAGGAATTATCTAGTTTGAAGGAAAATTTGAGTTGAAGACAGATCATCATGGACTTCAACACATATTTGCACCGAGTAATTTGAATGTTAAACAAAGGAGGTGGTCAAAATTACTAAGCGAGAATGATTTTGACATATCATACTTTAAAGGACAACAAATAATGTGGTGAATGTTTTGCATTGTAGGCCACATGTTTTCTCCAATTTTCCATTAAAGACAAATTTACAAGAAAATATATTGAAGTTACAATTAGAATATGAATGGTACAAAGAAGCTAAATTAAAGCCAAATAATGAAGTAATGAGAATTTTAAAATATGAAGGATATGCCTTAGATTAAGACAACTTACTATGATTTTACGAAAGGATAATGAAACTCACAATTTGATACCAAAAGAAGCTCAAGAGCAGTTTATATGGCTCACCCAAGAGTCAAGAAGATGAATGTGGACCTAAAACCATTATCCTTTTGGAAAGGAATGAAGAAGGATATAGTTAATTTTGTAGCTAGATTTATTGAGTGTCAGCAAGTGAAGGTTGAACATCAACATCCAACATTACAACCGTATGTGATACCAGAATTAAAATGGGAAGTGATTTCAATGGATTTTATTGTTGAATTACCTATGATGTCGAAAAGACATGATTTTATGTTTGTGTAACGGCCCCGACTGTTACGACACACAAACGATGTACAATAGGTAAAATTTGTTTTAAAGCATTAGGAAACTAATGTCAACAATAAAATCATAGCAACACAACTCGATGACATCATAATGAATGAATTACACTCGACACATCATCGTAATAAATCACATCGCAACCGACACATCTATAATTTACTAACGACATATAATCAACCATCATCATAAATGAACAACGACAAAAAGTAACAACATCACCTGTTGCTCATCATTGATATAAATAACAACGCAATCAATGCACCAAAAAAGGATAGCGAGGCATAAACATAAAAGGCATAACATATTAGCACATCAAGCTTGGAGCAAATTAAGACACCACTCATCAGATAAAGATTATAAAATTACTACCCACCCATCCTACCCTACAAGGTTAGGACCTCCATGACACATAAGAAATTCTCAAGCCCAGGTTCCCATCGATTTTGACCATTTAAGGTCTCAGGGCTGGTGAGTGTTCTGAGGAACAAGGAGGTGTCTACATCCCACCCTCCACAATAAAGTCCAAGCCGACTAAGCTAAATAACATTATCAATGATCATCCAGGTGAAAAGACATTATAGTAAACCAACACATGTAACATAAAATTCCATGGTGCAAGAGAACTAAAATACTAAATCCATCTAGCAACTACATAAGTCGAGGCACAATTATCTACTTATTTAAATTTTTAGGTGCGAAAAAACATCTCCTTAACTTCCAGGCGTATGATTAAATCATTCATCAAATTACAATAATCAACATCATTATCAAGGCAAGCAGATGATCCATTTGCCAGATCCATTTGCTAGATTAACGTATTCACTTATTGATCATTGCGCACAAATAATCCAATCATAAGGAAATCATATAGCAACATGGTGACAAGCGCATTAGTAAACCAAGTCAACTTAGATCAACTTAGATCATAGCGCAAGCAACCTAACACCTAATCATCAACATCATCCAAGGTGAAAGATAAAAAAATTCCACACCATCATACATGACATAAAATCCATTGTGCAATAAGTTCAAAAATCTTTGACCATCATACATTGTATGGAATCCATAAATGAAAAAAATCTAATAAAAATCAAGCTATTTCAACGACGCAAGGTAAATACATTCATTACATTTTATCGTGCAAGGGTCTAAGATCTAACTATCATAAAAATCCATGAGCGCAAGAAGTAAACAACCAACAACCATTCATTGCATTGAATATCCATTGCACTCAAGAAGAAAAATATAAACATTATACAATACCTCCTTCAATACCTTAGATTTTCATACGCGCAAGAAATAAACTAAGTTTAAAACCATCATTATTTTTTTTGTAAGTGAGTGTGAATTCCTGTATTACTGAAAGAAGTTATGATATAAAAAAGAAAAGGGGAGTCCCTTGATATTCCTAAAAGGAAACCAGATCAAGGGTCCCAGAGTTGCGTTGTCTAAGATAGTAGGGGGAGGTTGGGCCGCCACCATGGGAAACTGACCCAGTCCTCTGAAACCAATTTGAAAAACTAAATCAAAACATATATATAAAGTCATGATCATAAAAAAAAAGGTAGCGCCTACACTGAACACAACTTGACCAGGGGATGAACCTACACTAGTCCAGGATGATGGGATGTCTTTCATCTCCATCCTTTCTTGCCTCGTTCTCCTTCCTTTGGGCCACTATGCGCATCTTTATGATACAAGATGGTGTTTCACTCCGGTCTGTTGGAGTGGTGTCCATGTGGTGGACATAGTGTAGGTAAAGGTGGAATTGGCCTACCATTCATTCCATTTTTTCCTTCTGGCTCCTCTGGTCCTCAGTTAGTCTTTTTGCACTGGCCTCCAGGTTGTTGAGGCGACTCAAGATTTCTGTGAGCACCTTCTTGTTGTCCCTGATAGCCTCCCTACTGGTAACTTTTCGGTCAACGTTCATCTTGCCTATCAACATCTTTGTTCGCTAGGCCTCCTCCACCATTTTGTGGTAGAGGGTTGTTCTGGGTTGTGTGGCCCCTTGGTCCCTTATCCCGTCTGCTTCCTGAATTAGTTCCTTCCAGGATTTTCCCTTGCGTGTGGTGTTTATTTCTCTCTCCCACCTATTGATGATCGCTTTTCCCTTTGGATCGACTTGCATGATAAAGTTAGCCTTGGCTTCTCTAGCCACTTTCTCCATCCTTATAATCCTTCGGGCACTTGTCGAAGGTTCTTTCCCCTGGGGCCCTATCTTACTATGGGTTTTCTTCATTCGTACCATCTCGACTTGTTTGTGGTGGTTTTTGCCTTGGGTTCTTCTCCTGTTCCTATTCACCCCTTCCTTGTAAGTAAGTTGGACTATGTAATTGATTCTCTCTATTCCTGGTGTTTCTTCTCTTATGGGATTTCCTTGGTTGCGAGCTCATCCTGGAAATCATTGGCCGCTCATAAAGGTGTACCTTCTGGTCCTTTTTCCCTATTTCGGTATGTGTACTCTTGGGAGCCCTGTCGTACTCCTTGCGCCAATCCTTTGCTATGCACATTGTACGGAAATAATTACCACTCCCCGTATCTGTACTTGGGTGAGGTGTTCCCATACTTGACCATGGAAAACCCTTTTGTCCTTTGTCCTTTTCCGCCTGCTGATTATCTTTTCTTCTTTCCCATGGACAACCCCTACACTTCTTCGTATTGATAGGACTGTGGTGTCGTACCTCCTCTTGTTGTGTGACCTCGATTTGCATTGTAACTCGTGTTTGAGTGGTGGGCTATCGTATTCTGCCTGGATCCTATGTGCCCTTCAGTTATTCCTGCGCCTCCATCCTCGATGTGGTCGTTCGTACATTGGTTGTCGTCCCAGTCTTTTGCTGCTAGTTGGATGCAATCTGTTCGGAACTGACCATTCAGGATGTTACTCCATATAGTGTCAAGTTTTGGTCCTTCCTTGTCAACCCCGTCATTAGAGATTCGGTATGCCAGTCCATTTGTTGGCCTACATACCCATCACAAATCCACTGTGAGCCTCGTTTGCAAGTGCTCCTGAATTTTTTGTAGGGAATGTGCCAAGCGCCAGTGCCTCTGAATTTTTCCCACTCTGGTACCATTTTGGAGTCTCCCTACAGTGTTGATAACCAATGTGGAATCTCCTTCCACTATGGAATTTTTCATCCTTTCTCAACTTAGAATCTTGAGGCCGGTCTCCAAGGCTCTGAATTTCACGACGTTGTTGGTTGAGTTTCCCAGACTCTCAACATATAGCCAGATTATATTTCTTTCACTGTCCCTGATTACTCCTCCCATTCTTGTCCATCCTGGGTTACCTTTTGATGCCACGATGAAATTCAACTTGAGGGAGCCTACTGGTGGTGGTTTCCAGTTGCGCTCACCTACTTGGAGTTGTGGTGGCCGTCTTACCTAATTGGGGTTGCGTCCGTATTTCAGATGGAAGGCTTCTAGGATTCGGGAGTCCTGGTCTGTGAGTTGCACTCTTCCTGTCTGGAAGTTGCGGCTCTGCACCGTTTCTCTTGTCATGGAGATTATTGTTTTCTTGATCTTCCATTACGACCAACTTTCGTTCCTGAAGATGCGTCAATTCCTTTCCTTTCATATTTCCCATATGATCATTCCCGGGATGAGGGTCCGACAAAGATTCACCTCTTCGTTTCCATTGTAGTTCTCTTTCCAAACATTGATAGTTATGGAGATGCTACCTCGGATCCTATTGGACTGTCGGAAGATACCTGTCGCCCAGTCCCAGATTTCTGTTGTGTAGGTGCATTCATCGAGGAGATGGTTCATTGTTTCTTCCTTGGCTTGACAGAGGTGACATCTGGATGGACCTACGAATCCCCTTTTCCGTAGGTTTTCCCAAATTAGAATTTGGTTGTGGAGTATTAACCATTGGAAAATTTTGAATTTTGGCCAATGGGGGTTGTTCCAAAGATTATCCCATTGTTGCGTTGGGTTTTCTTGGTCCTGGTCCACGATATAGTGTCAGAATTATTTTAGGTTGAATTCCCCATCGTCTTTTTGTCCCCATCTCAGCTGGTCATTTCCTTCTGTGACCACAATTTTTCATTTCCTCAATTCCTCCTCCACCTCCTTTACTATTGTTGTGGTTTGGTCTCTGTTCCGTGGAGTGAGAGTGTCCCAGATTCTCCATTTGTTGTGATCTGTTTCTTATTTCTAGTAATGGTAGACTCTGGTTTTACCTTGCGTGATCATCTCCTATTGGAGTTCCTCCCTGTCCGGTTTCCCCATTCTAGGTTCATGTTGCTAGGCATCCTCCTAGAATCTGGTTGTTCTTCCATTCCTTACTTCCCAAAAGCTATGTGTCTGAATCTAGGCTTTGTTGCACCAGGCTAGGTTCTAGATGGATGAACCTTCCCTGGTGCCTCTGAAGCAGATTTTGTCCTGGTCGCGTATGTCCGAGGCATATTTTTCCTTCCACAAGTTTACCCAAGGTGTAGTAGGTTCTTTGACCAAGTGCCACAAGAGTTTCTCCCCGTAGGCGTCATTGGTCACTTACGGGTGTTGTAGCCCAAGGCCTCCTTTGATTTTTGGTTTACGGACCTTCTCCCAAGCCACCAGGGCCCATTTTTTCTTTGTTTCCGCTCCTCTCCATAGGAAGTCCCTTTGGATGGTTCTTATTTTTTGTAGTATCCCCTTGGGGGTTGGGAAAACAGACATCATAAAGGTTGGAATTGCTTGCAAAATAGACTTGGTCAGAATAAGTCTTCCGGCTAGGTTGAGGGATCTGTACGTCCAATTTTTCACCCGCTCTTTTAACTTGTTGATTATTCCTTCCCAAGTTGACATTTTGTAAGATTTGTCTTTTAGGGGAATGCCTAAGTACTTAGTTGGGAGGGCTTTGCATTCAATGCCCAAAATGTTGGTCAGATTTCTTTGGATTGCGGGGTTGGTATTGAAGAAGAAGATCATAGATTTGGAATGGTTGATCTCTGCACTTGAGGCTTCCCCAAACTCTTCTAGGATTTGTTTGTAGGATTTTTCTTCCTTGACCGTGGGTATGCCATGAAGTATAGTGTCATCCACGAACTATTGGTGTGTGGAAGTAGAGAAATTTTTGAAAGGTTTGATACCTGTTATTTCACCTGTTGCAGTTGCACATTATATTCTTCGATTGAGACCTTCCATCATCAGAATGAATAAGAAGGGGGACAATGGGTCTCCTTGTCTGATGCCTCTCGTGGGCCAGAATGGTTTGACATGGGCTCCATTTATTAAAAGCAAGTAGCTTGTTGTGGATACTAGGCTGACTATCTAGCTGATCCAATGTTGGGTGCAACCAAAGGCTTCCAAAGTCTTGACCATATAGTGCCAACTAATTTTGTCATAAGATTTTGCTAGGTCTAATTGTATTATCATTCCCCGTCTCTTCTGAAGCTTCAGGGTGTTGATAAGCTCGTGGGCATGGATGATATTTTCCATTATTTGTCTTCCTTCCACGAAGCCTGCCTGTTCTTGTGAGACTAGTGTGGGTAGGAGGGGTTTCAATATGTTTTCTCTAACTTTGTAGATTATCTTATAAACCACATTGCACAACGCTATAGGTTTGTAGCGACCAAGGGTTTTGGATTCATTTTCTTTGGGGATAAGTGTAATCATTGTAGCATTTAGCGCTTTTAGAATGGAGGCTAACCTTATAGGGTCTTCCACTACCCTATAAACGTCTTGTTTGACAATTTCCCAACAAGCTTTGAAGAACTCCATTGTGAAGCCATCTGGACCTGGGGCTTTCACATTAGGCATTTCCTGGAGTACTTGGTCAATTTCCTCCTTAACAATGGGTTTGTTTAGGTTGTTATTTTGTTCCTCGGTGACCAGGCGGGGGATATGTTTAGTTATCCTTTGTATGACTTCCATTCTGTCTTGGTTTGGTTCCCGGGCTATCCCGTGGAAGTGGTTTACCAGAGTATTTTCGATCTCCTTATGTGACTCTCGCTCTATTCCATCATGGTCCTTAATCTTCAAGATTTTGTTATGGGCTCTTCTAGCCATGTTTATTCTATGAAAAAACTTGGTGTTCCACTCTCCTTCCCTTAGCCATGTGATACAGGAATTTTGTCGCCAAAGTGTTTCTTCCTACTGGCATCGATCTTCCCATTCCTGGGTCATCTGGATCTCTTCCTTTTTCTGATCCTCCGTATAGCCCTCTGATATGCAGGTTTCTTGGAGTTTTTTCATTTTGTCTTCTAGTTGTTTTTCTCTTGGTTTATATTCCCAAAAGTGTCATTGTTCCACTCCTTGAGCTTATATTTGATGTACTTTAGTTTCTTATAGAGTTTTAACATGTTTCTTGCTCTGGTTGCTCCTCCCGCCACCACTGTTTGATTCTTTCCTTGAAAGTTGGGTGTTCAATCCAGAATTTCCCAAATCTGAAGGGTCTATTCTTTGGTTTGGTTTGGAAGCCTGCTTCCAGTTGCACTGGCCAATGATCATATCCCCCCCAAGGAAGGATGTTTCAATCTAAGGTTATCCCTTGCATAATGATTGACTCTGATACTAGGAATATGTCGAGTCTTGTTGCTACCTGATACTGGTTCATCCGTTTATTGTTCTAGGTGAACTGACCATTATTAGTTTTGAGGTCTACCATCTCCACTGTGTCTATGAACTTTGAGAATTCTTCTTCATCCCTATCCAATCTTATTATACCTTTTTTTTTGTCCACAAGTGATATGATGATGTTGAAGTCCCCTGCCAGGATCCATTAGAGGTTGTTGGATCGGGTTTTAAGGTCTTCTAGGTCTCGTAGCATTCCTCTCTTTTCTTCTAACACTTGGGGCCCATACACATTAGTGCATAGAATCACCTCTGTGTTTCCAATGATTTTCATGCGAACCGTAAGGGTGTGCCTGGTCGCTTCGGCTGCTATTAGGATTAGTACTTGTGGGTTCCACAAGGTGATAATACCTCCTGGAATTTGGTGGCCTCCGATAGACACCATGTTGTACTTGCACCATTGTTGTTTACTGATTGCCTCCATTCTATCTGTAGTACATTTTGTCTCTTGAGTGAAACATAGATTTGGTTGTTCCTTCTTTAGTCTATTTCTAAGGATTCTCTACTTTCTCGGGCTGTCTAGGCCTCTTATATTCCAAGTTATAACCTTCATTTAAACATTTTGGGGGGAGTTTGGGAAGAGTTTCTTGATCTTACCCGAGTTTATTAGTAGCGCTCCAAGCTCTTGTAGGGCTACGGTGTTTGATTTTCTGCCTTTTTCCCTTCTCGTCTGCTTGGGTGAGAGTTGTGGTTGTCCCTCGTCGGCTTTGACTCCTAGGTGTCCTATCTCCCCGTGTGTGCGCTTTAGTCCTCTAGCTTTGGCTTCCTCCCTTAGGAGAAACAGGTACTGAATGTGGTCAAGTTGCTCTGTTGGTACGTTGTCTACTCCCTGTCTTTTCCATTGCTCTAGTATGTTTGGGAGATATATTCCTTCCCTTTCCACAAGGTCTCTGAGATCAAGGTCTTATGTGCCTAGTTCTCTTAGGGTCATTTCCGCATCTCCCTCTACTTCTTGTATGGGGGTGTTGTCGTCTCGAGTTTCTCCATCCATCAGGGTTGCGCTACTCCCCTATTCCTTCTTGTTACTTGGTCGTTCAGTGGGCTCGTTTGTTGTTTTTTCTCTGACTTCTTGAGATTTTTCCGAATCCTTTTCGTCTTCTACCCCTTTATTGGTTTTGTCTCATCCTTCTGTTTTATTCTGGGTCTCTGGGTTATTTCCTGTTGGGGTTTTACTCTGTGTTTTTTTTGCTCTGCTTCTAGGGGTTTGGTTTTGTAAACCCATCCTCATCCTATCGTGGTTTGGGGTTTTTCGCTTCCTGTTTTTTATTAAGAGGGAATTCTCTGATCAGGTTTCCATGTTCATGGCATCTTCTGCATATGAAGGAGATCTATTCATAATCTATGTTTTGGAGCCATTCCTCATCCCTAAATTCCAGAATTATGGCTTCTGGGAGTTCTCCCGACACATCCATATCTTTGCAGATTATTGCATAAGACGTATATCTCCATTTTAGGGTGGCTTCTAAGGTCTTCATATATTTCCCCAGTTTGTTTCCTATTTCTTCGAAATTAGAGGGCAACCAGTAGTCTAATGGTAAGGAATAAAATCTCAGCCAGACCGACACCTTTTCTGGAGAGAAATTTTCCTTCCATGGCTGCATGTACAGTCCTGCTGAGGCATGGAAGTATGCTCCTCCATCAAAGACTCTATCCCTGTCCTCCAGGTTCATGAATACTTCTGTGAAGAATCCTTTCGAGCCCAGGTGGAGCTCCACTTCTCCGCTTGGATTCCAGTGATATTTAATCTAGTTGCGTAACGTTCTTTCTGTGGGCCACAAACCCATGAACTTGCAGATTATCACATGCTCCTTCGTTTGGTCCCTGTATATTTGCGTTTGTGGATCCTTCAGTATCACCTTGGGTATCATTGTTGTTTTGGGTTTGCACGGGTTGCACCCTTCTGTCCCGTTGGTATTTGGTGTGTCTTGCGCCTCACTCTGAGTTTCTTTGGCTTCTTCTCCCATGCACTCATTTTTTCCCTAGTTCCTTTTCTTACCTTTTTCTGGGTCTGATTCCGAGGTGCCTGTCATTGGTGCCTTGAAAACTACGCCTCTTGGCCCTTTCCCCCTGTCCACCACTACTTGTTTGTATGAGGGGGTTCCCTTACCCCCCCCTTTGGTGCTCATGTTGTCCTCTGCTATGTCTGTGACTACCAAACCCTAGCTTTCATTTGCTCCAAACCCTAGCCAAGTTTAAAACAATCATTCCAGAACAAACTAAATAAACTAAATAACTAAACGTCTAAAACCATCATTCAATACATCAAATTCATGCGCACAAGAAATAAACTAAATCTAAGTGAACATGCATCCACGTCATCTATTGTGTAAGAGTACCCAAGCCCTTTTATTCCAAGGCGCAAAAGAAATCTAATCTCGTAATTGATCTTACTTTTCAATGATTACAAGGTGCTAAGGAAATCTAAAAAATGTTAACTATCATTATGACATACAATCCATTTGCGCAAGAGACTCAAGTGCTTTTCTTAACCACTCCTCTATAAACATTTACTAAAACAACATTAATAATGACCCTTCATCATAAACAATTAATAAAAACCAACATTTAATAATGGACATTATTATAAACATTTAATAATAATCGAACATTAATAACACTTATACATCATTAATAATAATCATTCATCATAACAGTTAATTAAATAGACATTAATGATGAAAATTATTATTAGCATTAATAATAACATTAATAAACGCTTATGTAACCATTAAAATAACCATTCATTTAAACATTTAATAAAAGGAAATATTTAAAGCGGAGCATTTATTACAAGCTTACATTAATAATGAACATTATTATAAGCTTTTGTAATAACATTAATAAAGCAATGAAATACTCAACAAAAATGCAGAGGCAACATGCCCCTATGCTAGAAGTTTTTATTTCTCACACACAGAGTTTAATCACATCAATAAACAAGGAAAGACATGTAAAAAACATTGAGGAAACACGCCCCTATGCTGGGCGTTTTTCTTGCTCACATGCAGAGTTTTTTTCACATCAATTAAACAAGGAAAGACACAGCAAAAACGCAGAGGAAACATGCCCCTATGATGGGTGTTTTCCTTGATCACACGTAGAGTTTAATCACATCAAAATAAACAAGGAAGACACAAAAAAAAATGTAGAGGAGACATGCCCCTATGTTGGGCATTTTTCCTTGCTCACATGCAGAGTTTAATCACATCAAAATAAACAAGGAAGACATAGCAAAAACACAGAGGAGACATTCCCCTATGCTGGGCTTTTTTCCTTGCTCACACACAGAGTTTAATCACATCAAAATAAACAAGAAAGACACAACAAAAATGTAGAGCAAGCATGCCCCTATGCTCGGTGTTTTTATTTCTCACACGCATAGGTTAATCACATAAAAATAAACAAGGAAGACACAGCAAAAACGCAAAGGAGACATGCCCCTATGCTGGGTGTTTTTCTTTCTCACATGCATAGGTTAATCACATCATAATAAACAAGGATGACACAACAAAAATGAAGAGGAGACATGCCCCTATGATGGGCATTTTTCTTTCTCACATGCAGAGTTTAATCACATCAAAATAAACAAGGAAGACACAGCAAAAACGCAAAGGAGACATGGCCCTATGCTAGGCATTTTTCTTACTCACATGCAAAGTTTATTCACATTAATAAAATAAGTAAAGACACAGTAAAAACCCGAAAGAGGGACTATGCCCAACCATATCAGACAACCATCACAAATCTATCAACAATAAATCTATGTACACTTCTAACTAATTTACAAATGCAACTAAAAAAATGTGTATCGTAATCCAGTTGACGACTTGTTGATGTTCTTCAGCTGTTGGCAATCCTCCTCGCTCCATCTTGGTAATCGTTGAGACATTCCCGATACCTCCCAACCAATGCTAGGGGTACTCTTCTTCCCCCTGAGCCCCTCGAGCCACAAAGGGGACACACACACAAACCAGAGAAAGCTAGCTCCTATCTCTCCTTGCAAGGTCAAGCTACCACTCTCTATCCGAGCTGGGTATCCCAACTCCCACAAGAAAAATCAGTCAAGAGAAAAATCTGGCAGCATAACCTTATGCATATTAGTCGTGATCCATTCCCCTCCTCTGCCATTTCTTTTATAGAGTTATTCTTAGTGACACTTCCATTTTCACATTAAATTTGTTTTATTAAAAATCAATTAGGAAAAATTCTCCCATGTACACTTGTCGCCCGATCCCTTAGTTGCACCAGAATTTCATTTAATTAATTAAATTAATTTTCCAATTTCCCTCACCCACCTAAAAGAATTCCTAAAAACGCTCCTTGATGTCCCTTTATTCCCTCACATTCCCTTAATGTCTGGCGCATTTCTTAAAGCTTAGTTGAGTTCTAATTTGGAAAGTTCTCTAGACTAGATTCCCTTCTATGTTCCACATTCCTTTTGCATTTAATTTCCCCCTTTTGTCTAAGTTCTAAATTAACAAGTTTTGCACATAACCAACAATTAAATTTGTGATAAATTATTTCTCCTTTAAATTTTAAATTGATTTTTCTTCATCCCCCCTTTATTAATTGATTAATTAGTTTTAGTCCTTATGCCCCAATTAAACCTATGCTCTAATTTCAAATAGGCTTAGAAAAATTGTTTTTAAGGGAAATTTTATAATTATTAAAATTTACTCATACAACATTTATTTTAAGGCTAACCAAGTCAAAATAAGATATCATTTTCTAGGCACCTAGGTTCATTGACTCACCTATGTTTTTAAAAAAATCGCGACATGCCCTTCAAGACGCACTACATGCTCCAAGAGTGCCACACACATTTATTCATGTTTCATTTATTGGACGTGCCCTTCAATATGCACTACGTGATCCAAGGGTGCCACTCGCCTTTTGACTGATTTTGGTAGATGTCCAACCCTTGGAGTCAATACTCCATCAGGCAACCTCGTGGGAGACTAAGGGCCTCTAAGGAATACATAACTTACCTTATTGCACACTCCTTAGAATCTTCATGAGCGACTGTCTCAATCTTCTCTCACGACATCGTGGATTTCTTGAAATAGGGAATCGTTAACCTACAGTTTGAGCCACGACGAGAGTGATAGTAGGTCGTGGCATGGCTACTGCCACACCTCTCCCTCAATATATCTGGTTGTTGTGCATGCCCCCTTTACTCCTAATGTGACTCTTATTAGCAAGCAATCATCAGCCTGCATCCATAAATGAAAACATGTTAGTGATCCATAAACAACATCACAATATACCCAGTCATATGTCACATATGCAATAACAAAAATACTCAAACCATATACAATCCACTCCCTGACTCGATCCGTATTCCAAGGAGGTCCATCGATGCCATCGTCATCCTCAATCTTTCAAGAATATTTCACACTCAAGAGAAACCAATCAATAGGACCTATCTATACATAATAACATAACATAACATCATAATCCACAGTCTCATCATCATAATCCATAAGCGAAGCAATCAATCATATAATGAACTGGATCATTTGCACACAATTTTCCTCAAAGAATGAGTCACATCAGGTGCGCACAAGAGTAGGATGTTACATACACCCCCTCTTGTTTTAAACTTCATCTCAAAGTTTCAAAGTATACAAGTGAAGAAATAAAGTATCTGACAATATCTAAATGTCTAGATATCAAACAAAAATGGAAACTGTTGACGCATATCATATGCGTCCTCCCAGGTAGTCGAGTGTGGACTATAATTGTCCCACTGGACCTTGACCTAATTGATTGTTCGACTCCATATTTGTCGAATGCGATGGTCCAGAATGTGGATTGGCTCCGTCGTGATTGCACCCTTGTCTGATACCTGCAAGGAACTCATGTCAATCTCATGTGTAGGATCGCTAACATAATGTCTCAAGACCGATACATGAAAAACATCGTGCCTATGCCTCAAATAATTAGGCAAGGCTAGTTGATAGGCCATGGGCCCTTTCCTTTCCACAACTTTGAAAGGTCCCACGAACCTAGGAGAGATTTTATCCCCCTTTCAATACTTGATCGAACTCTTGTGCGGTTTCACTTACAAGAAGACTTGATCACCAAGTTCATAACTACGGTCAGTGCGATGCGCATCGACCTAACTCTTCTGTCGATCTTGTGCTTCCTTGATCCTTTGTATTATGGTTTACATTTTATCTTCCATTTCTTGGATCGCTTATGGTCCTACCAGGACCCTATCCCCAAGCCAATCCCTACTCAAAGGCGTATGACACAATGGCCTGTAAAGAAACTCGAATGGCACCATCTTAATGGTGCTTTGATAACTGTTGTTGTATGCAAATTATACCAGTGGAAAGAACTCTTCCCAATGCTTTTGTTGGTCCATCACGTACATACACAACATATCCTCCAAGATTTGGTTCGTTCTTTTTGTCTTCCCGTCTATCTCTGGGTGATATGCAGTACTAAAGTTAAGTTGGGTTCCCAAGGCCTCTTGGAAACTAGTCCAAAAATGTCATGTAAACATCGATCCTCGATCGGATATGATCCTCTAGGAACGCCATGCATTCTCACTATCTCACTAATAAAAACTATAGAAATATATGGGGCCTGATACGTCGTACGCACATGGATAAAATGTGCACTCTTCATCAGAGTGTCAGCACCATGAAAATCGATTCGTTCTTCCTTGTCATTAGCGACAATCCAACAATGAAGTCCATCGAAATAACTTCCCATTTTGATTCTAGAATAGCATGTGGTTGTAGTAATCATGTCAGATCTCTATGTTCAACCTTCACTTGTTGACATTCTAGACATCTCGCCACATAGTCGACTATGTTCACCTTCATTCCCTTCCAGAAGAATAAGGGTTTAAGGTATGCCCTCATCTTCATGACTCTTGGATGAGCCTTGTACACTACTCTATGAGCTTCGTTTAAGATCGAACTTCTCAATTAGTCATTTGGTGGTACGTAAATCCAGTTATTATATCTCATTAATCCATCGTTGTCCACAGTAAATCCCTCATATTTTTGTACCAACATGGTGTTTTGTTTGATAAATTCTTTAACCTCTTGACACCAGTCATCGTCGTGTTGTATATTTAGAATATTTTCACAAAGATTCATTTGAAGAGGTATCACCAAAAATATGCGGGGTCTCCAACTCAACGCATCAACCACTCTGTTCATTATTTATTTGATGTAGGTAATCTCGAAATCATACTCGCTAAGCAGTTCCGACCAATGCCTTTGTCACGTGTTGTTGGAACCAAGCCGAAGTGGAAAGGAGGATGATTGTGGGAAAGAAAGCGTGCAGAAATAGAAGTAACAACTGGAAGGTAACACAACACGCGCACATGCAAGAAAGCGTGCACAAGGAAAATGACAGTTGGAGGAAGAAAAACATGTGTGCATGGGAGGAAGACCTAACGTCGGTAGGGTTAGGGTTTTGGTAATACATTGCAAAATGGATGAAGAGACCGATATATATAAATAGAGATACATAGGTATCATAGAGAGGTTGATTCACTTTTGTATTAGTTCAGTTTTTGTAATGATCTATCGTAGTTATGTACGAGTTGATGTGTTATGTAATATGGTTATGGACCAATTTTGTAAGTTGTTGAGCTAGAACAAAGGAGAGGAGGAATATCTGAGGATTAGATTGCAGGCTATGGATCCTGGTGCAATCTAGTTCACCTCATATAGATCTTACCCATAAGAGGGAATTGTAAGTGTGCGACACTGGAGATGCAGAACTACCATAATAAAAGAGACAAGAGCCAAATCTTTGTGGACGTAGCCCAGGAGGGGGTGAACCATGGTAATATCTGTGTAATGTGATAAATGCATGTATATCTCTATTTTCTTTCAGGAGTTAATTGTTATGGTTAATGAATGAGTTAATGCATTGTTATGGAGTACGATTGTGTTGTTCGGGGAACTAAACCATGAAGGGTAAATGCAACCCCATGAGTACTAGCAGATTGCAGTCATAATTTGTAGTAGATGGATCATATTAACAATCCCTTATCCCATACTCAATCCTAGGCTGTAAACACCTAAGTCTTACAACCACCCATTTAAAGCTATCTCGGGTGAGACTGCACAATGCACCCTGTACACTATGTTGCCTTCTAGTTTACCAGGAGGGCCGATAGTTTTAGAGGCCTTGTTGGAAACCCGAAAGACATGAACCCTGGGTCAATAACTCAGACAGTAAAAGGAAGCAGTTAAAATCCAACAAATGGTCATGTTTCCATGTTAGAAGGAACAAGAGAGGATTGAGTAGACGAGATAGATTGAATGAGAAAAGAACAAGTGAAACAAGAAGACCAATGAGCCATTAGAAAGGAATGTTGAGACCTTGGAACCCCACGAAAGAAGAAATATAAGGTTGGTTGAGAACCAAAGAGCTAGAGTTTGCCCAGAAAGACAATAGAAACCCTAGACTCACACTTCACAAATATCTGGATAAATACCTACTTATTGATTTACATGAAGTCTTTTTCTGTGATTTTCCTCATCTACTACAGGAGTAGATACTAAGGTTGAAGGATAACCGTGTGACAAATTGGATCCGACAGCTAGATTGGACCCAGGTACATATTGAACAGTTACAGCAGGTAAAAAACAAATTCACCCGCGCAGTAGAATTTTGGCTTGAGAGTATTGTGGCAGGTTTAATCACCGAATTTGCATTTGACACAACGAAGTCATACAGCGCAGCAGAGCAAGAATTTCTATGTGGACCTCGAGGAAGGTACATTCAATCCCTATATACTTCTATATAAAAAAGGTGTAATGACAATGGAATCAGATAGCTAAACTTCCCTGCATACATGGGGGAAGGGGGGAAACACTGACAGGGAGAGGATAAATGGAAGGAGGCGAGGAGAAAGGAAAGAAGGAGGAGGAACCCTTGGACCTGATCATGATGGATGATGACCAACTCAAGTGGATATTGGCGTCATCAAGAACGACGCGTAGCGGAGTACCCTACCAATATAAGTTGAATACCAAGAAGAGAGTTGTATCCATGAGGGAAGGCTTGGTGAGCGATGAGGAAGAGGTAGAGGATCTTCGGGCTGTGGAGAATATTGAGGAAATCATGTGCACAATGTATGAAAGGAAGATGAGAGGCCCAATAACAGGAGGAGAAGGCAACCATCCTATCCATATTAATGTCAGTGTGGAACCAACAAACCCATGTGCGACTAATACACCAAAGAAAACACCACTGTTTAGACAATCGAAGTTCGGAAGAAGTTTGACAGCAAGAAGTACATCTACACTAGGAGCAACAACTGGAGGAGCCAGTTCAGACAACACTAGTCAAGTATCTACACTGCGCAGAGGAGGAAGTAGTTCATTATTCAAAATGGCAAGACACGATCCCACTATCATATTACTAGAATTTCGAGGAGAAGCATCAGAAGACCTAGAGAATCATTTGTTCATTTATGCAAATATATGGGAGGCAAAACAGATCACTGAAGATACCAAACTCGCACAACTAGCGATTATGCTAAGAGACCGCACACTAGACTAGTACATGAGTCTAGACACAAACAATGCCCCTGGGATGACGAGGACATTGGTAGACATTAAGAAGCTACTGATTAATGAGTTCCAGAAGCCAAGCTCAGAGGATCAGTACATGAACGAGATGATCGAAATAAGAAAGAAACCAGGAGAGTCTGTATCGGAGATTGACCAAAGGTTCAAGTGACTAAAAGGAAAAATAAACTACCTTATGACCGAGATGCAGCATCGGCACATGTTTGTCAACTCACTACTCCCACACTTCAAATATCCCCTACGACAACAGAAATTTCAAACACAGGCAGAGGCTCTGCAGGAAGCCTTGCAACTGGAAGAGAACCGGAACCACTAGACAGACCCAACTATTGAGGAATTGAAGGAGGATTTGAAGAATATAACATTTCAGCTGAACCATAATAAGAATAAGGACCAATGAGAAGTTGTTTGGTGCACCGCATGCAGGACAAAAGGACACCACAAGAACGAATTCCCAACATTCGTACAGTATATGGAAACAAGTATGCCAAATTCGCTACCACATGGAGGATTATGGTGCGAAATATGAAATAAATCGGGTCACGACCCTTATCACTACACGATGATGCATATATACCATACAATTCCAAAGAATTCATATTGCACCTTTTGTAAGTCAGTAGGCCACGATGACAAAGATTGCAGAACTATGGAGTTGATGTGGGAAATAACATCAGATGCATACAAGGTACAGGCCGAAATGATGATTGGGCAAGCAATGCCACAGTTCAATCAAACCCCAACTCCATACAATACTATGCAAAAACCATACAACAACGTGAAGCCGCAGTATAACCTGACACATCCCCAATATAATATCGTGCAGTATAATCAGGCACCACAGTATAACGCGCCGAGAGGTGACCGAGCAGGCTACCGAGGAGGAGGATGAGCTAGAGGAGGTTTCAGATGTGGTAGAGGACCCATCACATGTTACAATTTTTAGCAACCATGACATTATGCATGAGAATTTCTACTTCCACCAACAACTTGTATGTATTTTTGCGCATTGAACCACGATACAGAGGAATGTCCAACACTACTAGTAAAGATTCAGGAAAAGAGGAACCAGAACAATCACAATGTCCAGTGGATTTTATCCGAAGCTAGGGATGATGGACAAAACATCAATATAGTTACTCGTGGATGAACAAAAACAGGAAATGACGCAGTTCGACAGAAACCATCACAGAACCAATGGGTAAAGAAGAACACTGAACCAAGAAAGTAGTTCGACGCGCCAAAAGAAAAGGATACTTTTAAGGAAGCCAGATAAGAATTTCAGAAGGTGGACATAGTGTCAACTTCAACTATGCAACCATTCAAGGAATCCCCATAATATGAGATGTCGCCATCATTGGATCATACCAACGGAATGCAGCCCAAGGGACAAGTAAGTACAATCAAAGGCTTTTTGCAATCATGCGTGAGAGTATTAAGTGATCCTTCATCTGTGAAAATATTTCAAAACATACTAGAGAAATGTAGCAGCGAGACAGAAGAAAAAATAGAACCAAAAACTGTCAATCACCTACACACCAAAAGAAGAACAAGTAGGGAATTTGGACTAAATGCTAACATTGGAGATTTCAACATGGGAGACATTATACTAGACCTAGGATCTGAAGTGAATGTTCTACCCAAGAAGACCTGGAAATGTATGGGAGAGCCAACATTGGGATACTCAAATGTCTAATTAAAACTAGCAAACCAGCATAGAGTCCTACCAATAGGTATACTGAAAGGAGTGACAGTAGATCTCGATGGAGTGCGCACTAAAGCAGACTTTGAAGTCATTGAAATAGTGGACGACACAACAAATTACCCGACACTGCTTGGTCTAGATTAGGCATTTGACAACCAAACCATAATCAATTTGAAACCAGGAAAATGACATTTGAATCCGGAGAATACCGGGTCATAGCACGACTGGATCCATCGAAAGGGGAGAGGTTCGTAGAAACCACTTGCCTGGACTTAGAGGAGATTGACCAGCTGTATAGAACAACTATGCATGATGAGGATTATGTAAACCCAACTGCAGATGGAGTACTTAGTTGGTGGAGCATGCGCAACAGACTCAGACACCGGGTTAGAAAACTGGCAGCAGAGACTACACAAAGTATCCACGTGAAGATGTGCAAGAATAGACCGCGCAGTAAGATGGGTAGGCACAAAAATCAGAGAACCACCCAGTTTCCATGGACTAAATGATTTGGAAACATTCTTGACACAATACGAAGATGAAGTCTTAGAAAACCAACGACTATTAGAACTTGACTTAGCACTCAAGGCCACACCCGCAAGATGGTGGGGCACGCATAAAGAGACCATTACAGACTGGTATCAATGTAAGTGACTACTGCGCATACGGTTCGGTGCAGAACATGATTACAACAAACAACATAAACACAAAGGACAAGAGGCACCAACGGAACACTTGGCGAAGTGCAAAATGATGTGGAAAATGACACCACCAGAGGAATGGCCTCATCACTTCATACATACTTTAGAGGGCATACCAGCGAACTTGTACACAAACCAGAAATTGCGCAAAGGAACTACAACATGGAGGACATTACAATAGAAATTCACTATCACTTTCTCATTTGAGCATGAGAACCCCAACATAGACGCAGCTCTCAAACGAATCAGAGGAGTAATATTCATCGAAGAACCGGAAATAGAATTTATCATAGAGGAGAAACAATGGAATAAACAGAAATTCAAGGAGCTACTGTCATGTTATCATGTACAGGAGGAAGCACCAGATGAAGATAACCCATGCGACATTCAGATCGAAGAAGTAGAAGGCGAAATAGATGTGGAAGGACCACCCATAGAATTAGAAGTCATTGTCACACCAATCAAGGTAAATAAAGTTAACATTGAGACAGATGAACAACCCAAAATGGACAACATTGGAGACTACTAGGATGAGAAAATAGTACAAAGCATAATAGAATTGTTGCGCGAATATAGCGACCTTTTCCCACAATATTTACATAGATGAAAGGTATAGCAGGAGAACTAGGAGAAATGAAGATACCACTCAAACCTGAAGTGAGACCTATAAGACAACGACCCTATAAACTAAACCCCATATATAAAAAGAAAGTGAAAGATGATATCGATCGGATGTTCGAAGTCGGTATCATCGAACCAGTTGAGGAATCAGAATGGATAAGCTCGATGGTAGTACATGACAAGAAACAAGGAAGAGGGATTAGGATATGCATCGACTTGAGGAAGTTGAACGATGCATGCCTACATGAACCATTCCCTACACCGTTCACGGATGAAGTGTTAGAGAATGTGGGGGGACATGAAGCTTACTCATTCACTGATGGATTCTTGGGCTACCATCAGATTAAGATAGCACAAGAAGATAGACACAAGACCACATTTGCCACAAAATGGGGATCTTATCAGTACACAGTCATGCCGTTTGGACTGAAAAATGCACCCACAATATTCTCCAGAGTAGTCATCGCAGCATTTAATGAATTCATCCATCAGTTTCTCGAAGTATACCTGGATGACTGGACAGTTTACAGTCTGCTGAAAAACCATGTGGAAGTACTACGACTAATGCTAGAAAGATGTAGACAATTCCAAATATCATTGAACGTCAAGAAATGCATATTTGGAACATCGTTTCGGATACTATTGGACCATATAGTATGCAAACAAGGCTTGTTAGTGGATCCGACCAAGATTGTCATCATTGTTAACTTACCAGCACAAAAAACAGTCTGACAGCTAAGAGAAACCTTAGGGTACACAAGATACTACAAGAATTTCATTAAAGGATATGTGCAGATCACAGTCCCAATGGAAAAATTGTTAAGGAAGGATACAAAGTATCAATGGAATGACGAGTGTCAACACGGTCTGGATACCCTGAAGGAAAGGATGGTTTTTGCACCGATATTAGTATTTCCAGACTGGGAAAAGACATTTCATGTGCATGTAGATGCATCAACGATAGCACTGGGAGCTATCTTGGCACAGCTTGGAGTAAGATACTTGGATCATCCAATAGCATTCACGAGAAGAAAACTATCCAACTCGGAACAAAATTATAACACGACGGAAAGAAAAGGCCTAGCTATGGTCTATGCACTACAAAAGTTCAGACATTACCTATTGGGAAAACACTTTAAGATGTTTACAGATCACTTAGCCCTGAAATACCTATTCAACAAGCCAATGTTGGGGGGTATCATATGTCGATGGTTACTGCTATTTCAAGAATTTTATTTTGAAGTAATAGTTAAACTAGGGAAACTGAATGCAGGACCTAAACACATGTCCAGGGTCACAAATGGAGAAGAACCTACGAATCTAGAAGACACCTTTCCGGATGCACAATTATTCTCAGTACAAATTGTTGATGACTACTTCACAAAGATCATCCAGTACTTAAGCACAGGTACTGCGCCACAAGAATATACCACCGCGCAGAAGAAGAACCTAGTAGTCCGCGCAGCTGACTATCAACTGATCGCAAGACACCTATACAATATGGGCGCAGACAACATCTTGCAAAGGTACGTATTAGATCATGAATGACCAAGAATATTATCATAAGCCCACGAGGGAATCACAGGAAGGCATTATGTAGGAAAATATACCACACAGAAGGTACTACGGGCGGGACTGTGGTGGCCAACAATTCACAGGGACTCAAAAGAATACTGTCAGGTATGCTATGTCTATCAAAGGGTAGGAAAACCCAACAGAAGGGACGAGATGCCACTACGACCACAAGTAACATTACAGGAATTTGAAAAATGGGCAATCAACTTTGTGGGACCAATTAACCCACCAACCAAAAGAACAGGGGCAAGATACATTATCACCATGACAGAATACCTAATAAGATGGGCGGAAGCTGCACCAGTAAAAGATTGTGGCGCAGAGACAAATGCACACTTCTTGTTTGAACAAGTCATCACTAGATTTGGGTGCCCAATATTTTTTATGAGTGACAAAGGCACACACTTCATAAACAACACCATTTGTGCGTTGACTGAAGAGTTTGAAGTTCATCACCAGAAGAGCACACCATATCACCCACAGCCAAAGGGCACAGTAGAAGCCTTCAAAAAAATTATGGAGAATGCACTAACAAAGATCTGTAACGTCAACGGAGATGATTGGGACCTCAAAGTACCAACAGTATTATGGGCGTATAGGACCACATGCAAAAAGTTGACAGGGCACACACCATTCAAGCTAGTCTATGGCCAAGAATGTTGGATTACTGAGAGGGGGGGTGAATCGGTAATAACGTAATTATAATCCTTTTTCTTCAAGTGTTATATCAATGTAGAATTATTATCCAATAATGAGCAGTAATAAATAAACAATCACACACATACACAGTACACCAGTGTTTTACGTGGAAACCCAAATCGGGATAAAACCACATAATGTTTTTTCTTATATGTCTTGAAGAATTACATTCATTGGAAGCACCAACTTCCTTTGTTTTCCAGTTGCAACTGGAAGGAGGCTCCAACCCCCTAGTTTCTCAGGCTACAACCTGAGGGAAGCTCCAACTCCCCAAATCTATGGCTATAACCAGAAGGAGGCTACAACCCCCAATGTTCTCCGGCTACAACCGGAAGGTGGCTACAACCACCTATCCTTGCCCCGTCCTGCCACCCTGAAGTAAAAGTAGAATGATGGAACCACTGTCACACTATCACTGTGAGATATACCGCTGTAAACCTGTACCAATAAATCTAAACCATGCATCAACCTATAATCAACCTGTACCATAAACAAGTGCATCAACCATGCACCAACCTGTAATCAACCTGTACAATAAACAAGTGCATCCAACCATGTACCAAGTATGTTCCAATCATGTGTCAACTACTCCTCAACTATTAATCATCAATATGTACCAGCATCATCAACTATACACTTCATGTATGTGTCAACTCATCAACTACTTGTCTCAACCATGTACTCAACATGTGCCACAACCAAAAGCCCTCATCAATTTTATCATCCAAATATGCTTTGTATCTCTATAATAGACCTGGTGTATATGATCACATTCCTTAGAAAGCACCATCAAAAGAATTTATCCTTCCTTGCATTTCGGCCTTCTTTTCTTCACTGTCCTCAGAATTTCGGCTTAGATATCATTTGTATACCTCAAACACCTATAGATATTCAATATGCTCAAGTGTGTTTCAAATGAGAGAGCCTTGCCTCTTATTTATACTCTCCAAGTAGCTTCCTTAAAAACATCTTCTAGGTCACTTGGCCCTACTTTCCTTATTTTAGGGTTGGGTCCACTTCTAATTTCTCCATTAAAATTATTATTGAAATAATTTATTTTGT
>JASDQU010099950.1:215127-226581 GCA_032191745.1 Picea mariana
TGAGAACTACAACTTTTGGCCCGAGCAACATCGATCTACGATCCATGTTGCTCCACCATTTTCCAAAAAAAACATCGTTTAGGGCCTCAAAATGGCCCCGGAAGTTAAAACTGCTAAAAATAGTAAATTACCAAAATTGCCAGAAACATGTTTTGGGCCAGTTGGAGAAGGTGGGTGGCCACCGATATCCACCTGGATCACACCAACTCGCTGTCATTCGCAAAAACGAAATCACACATGTCAAAAATGCAGGCACACATATAAGTTTGTAGACAGAGGGGTATATTCGTTGTCATTCCAAGAATAACCTGTTTTCATTTAGATGAACTCACTGGGTAAAAGAAGGATGAATTCGTTGTATAATTGGTAAGATAAATCACCCAAGGGCACTACCCTTGCTGGGAAATCGCCAAGTACTTTATTGTTGATAACACTAACGATTTGTTTCAATAGTATAAACAAATTCAAACTGGACGCATATAAATGATTTATTGATGATAGTACAACAATTTACTATGGATAACTCTAAAGGGTTTATTTCAATAGTATAAACGACTTCCACTAGAAGCATTTAGTGGTTTATTCAACAATAAAAATGAAGTCACTATATGTTACAACAATAGCCACTACATAAAAAAAAACGTTTTCAAATGCCAATCCAAGTAATGGGATTCATTAATAACATCGTAGAGATGATACCCAACAAGTGCCAGGTTTTATCAATAAAACCCAGAGGTTATACCAAGAAATCGCAGAGATAAAACGCAAATATAATCACTCAAAAATGCAGAGATTATTAAACATAGTTTTCAGATGCCGATAACATTTAAGACACAGAGGTGATATAACATGCAGAGACCATTGCAAAGGCAGAGATCAAAATGTGGAGATAACAAGGGGTAAAAAGCTGGGAAACACATCCTTCTCTCATCATCCACGCACAAAAAAAAAGGGCATTAGGATCTATAGGTCTATTAACACCAAAGTGATGACGATCAATCTAGATCCTAGCTGACTGCTCAGGCATGGAATGATGATCTAGGGATGAGGATGAAGTAAAAAAAACAACTCTTCACAATAAATCAATAAAACCAACAGGACAGTCACAACATTCAGGGATCGATTTCCAAGGGAATCAATTCAAGCAGTGAGCTTAAGGCTATGGTGAATTTAAGTTCTCGATTAAAATTATAAGTAAATCACTTTCTTTACAAAATTAAAAGTACATAAATGAAATTGTAAAATATATTAATCTACTATGAAAAATAAAAGCATGTGTACTGTAGCCCAAGGTGACCGCTCTAAGTCGTTGTTCTGTGTGCTCCGTGCATTTCTCGCTTGTCGAACGATGAGACTTCATTGGTACCTCCCAGGAAACGCTCGGGGTAATATTCTTCCCCCTTATCCCCCTGAGCGGCAAAGGGGCCACACACACTAAACCAGAGAACAACTGTCTCCCAGCTCACCTCGCAAGGCTGAACTACCACTCCTCACCGAGTTGGGTATCCCAAATCCCACAAGATAAATCATTCAAGTCAAAAATTATACAGCGTAAAGTTATGCATGAAGGAATACCCCATCCTCCTCCTCCTCCCTCCTTTATATAGAGTTTCTCAGTCATTTATTTCCCAAATTCCCATTTAATTTATTGTTCAATAATTTAATTCTGAAAAATCCTCCCCATACATGTGTCACCCATCCCCTTCGTTGCACCAAAAATTAATTTCATTAATTATTTAATTACTCTTATTTCCCTCACCCACCTAAAAGCATTCCTATAATCACTCCTATGTGAGCCCATATTCCCTTACACATTTTAATGACTTACCCCCTTACTAATTTACTAGTTTAGTTCAATTTTTATTTTTTTTCCACGAGTATCACTTAGACCTAGATTTTATTGTCCTAGGTTGGGTGACATTTTATTAGGGAATTTTTTTTTAAATCTTTCTTATCACATTATTCATTCTAATTCCATCTAGGTTTATTCATCTTTTATTTAACAACGCGACGTGCCCTTCAAAACACACTAGGTGCTCCAAGGGTGCCACTCGCCTCATTTTGTTTCCCTTGTGCGGCGTGCCCTTCAGGATGCACTACGTGCTCCAAGGGTGTCACTTGCCTCTTTTCTGACTTGGTAGACATAAAAATCCCCTGGAGTCAATACTCCACCAGGTGATCTTGTGGGAGACTAAGGGTCTCTAAGTAATAATGCCCCTGCCTTATTGTGCACCCCTTAGAATCATTGTGAGCGACTGTCATAGTCTTCCCTCATGACATCGTGGGTCTTCTCAAACTACCTAATTGTTAACCTATAGTTTGAGCCACGATGAGAGTGCTAGTAGGTTGTGGCAAGGTTTCTTTCCACACCTCTCCTCCAACGTCTCTGGTAGTCATGCGTGACCCCTCTACTCCACATGTGAGTCTGGTAGGCAAGCTATCGTCAGCCTAAATCATCAAAGAATCATGTCAGAAATAATATCCATAATCATAACATCTAATCATATGCACATATGGCATATATACAACAATCAAACCCCAATAGTCCACTCCCTGACTTGATCTGGAGTCCAAGGGTTTCATCGATGCCTTAGCATCCTCGAGGTCCAAATCCTGCACACTCATGAGAACCAAGTCAATAGAAACTGTGTAAGTCAATACAGAAAAATAACATATAATCACATCCATAATGCCTCATAATCATAGTCAACGTCCAATAGTATAATAATCTGGATCACTTTCAAGCAAGTGTCCTCAAAGAATAAGTTCTCTCACTACGCGCAAGAGAGCGATGTTACATACACCCCCTCTTGGTCTAAACTTTGTCTTGAAGTTTCACAGTATACAAGTGTCGAAATACTGTGTATCATAGTATCACAAGCCTATCTATCAAACAAAAATGGAAATTGTTGGCGCATATCAAATGTGTCCTCCCAGGTCGTCGAGTGCGGACAATAATTGTCCCACTGGACCTTGACCTGATCTACTGTTCAACACCATAGTTGTTGAATGCAATGATCCAGGATGCATATTGACTCAACCGTGAGTGACCCCTCATCCGACACCTACAGGGACTCATGTCAATAACATCTGTAGGATCACTAATATAATGTCTCAAAATAGCTACATGAAAAACATCATGCATGTGCCTCAAAGAATTAGGCAAGGCTAGTCTATAGGCCACGGGCCTCTTCCTCTCCACAATCTTGAAAGGTACCACGAACCTACGAGATGTTTTATCTCCTTTTCAAAACTTGATCAAACTCTTATGCAATTTTACCCACAAGAAGACTCGATCGCCAACTTCGTAAGTACGGTCTACACAGTGCACATCGGCATAACTCTTTTGCCGATCCTACGCTTCTTTTATCCTTTGTCTTATTATTTTCATATGATATTCCATTTATTGGATTGCTTCTGGTCCCACCAGAACCCTATCCTCAAGCCGATCCCAACTTAAAGGCGTCTGACATGGTCACCCATAAACGAACTCGAAAGGCGCCATCTTAATGGTGCTTTGGTAATTGTTGTTATAAGCGAATTCTACCAAAGGAAAGAATTCTTCCCAATGATTTTGTTGGTCCATAACATACATGCGCAACATGTATTCCAATATTTGGTTTGTTCATTCGGTATTCCCATTAGTCTCTAGGTGATACGCAATACTAAAGTTAAGTTGGGTTCCCAGGGCCTCTTGGAAACTAGTCCAAAATTGTCCAGTAAACATCAATCCTCGATCGGATATAATCCTCTTAGGCACACCATGAAGCCTCACAATATCACTGATGAAAACTCTAGCTATGTCAGGTGGTTGATACGTCATACGCACAGGAATAAAATGATCATTCTTCGTTAGAGTGTCGACTACCACAAAAATCGAGTCATGTCTCCTTATTGTCAGTGGTAATCCAACAATGAAATCCATCGAAATAACCTCCCATTTCGATTCTGGAATAGCGTGTGGTTGTAGTAATCTTGTTGGATGTCTATGTTCAGCATTTACCAACTAACATCTGGCCACACAGTTGACTATGTCTACCTTCAATCCCTTACATAAGAATAAGGGTTTAAGGTCTTCCCTCATCTTCGTGACTCCTGAGTGGGCCATGTACACTGCTCTGTGAGCCTCGTTTAGGATCAAACTCCTCAACTCATCGTTCAGTGGTACGTAAATCAGATTTTTAAACCTCAATAATCCATCACCATCATACATAAATCCTTCAAATCTTGGTACCATCATTGTGTTTTGTCCAATAAAATCCTTGACCTCCTTGTACCAATCATCGTCGCGCTGTAAAGATAGAATCTTTTCATGTAGATTCGTCTGAAGCGGAAACATCGAAAAGATGCATGGTATCTGAATCAATGCATCTTCCACTCAGTTCACTGCTCCTTTTATGTAAGTAATCTTGAAGTCGTACTCGCTAAGTAATTCCGACCAACATCATTGTCACACGTTCAGGTCGCTTTGCGTAAAGATGTGTTGTAGTCCACAATGGTCCATTTTTAGTTCAAATTTTTTTCCAATAAGGTAGTGTCTCCAAACCTTCAAGGAATATACAATGGATAATGACTCCAAATCATGCGCCATGTAGTTCTCCTCGTGCCTTCTCAATTTCCTTGAGATATAAGCGATCACTCGACCGTCTTTCATCAATACTCCACCTACGCCTTCCTTGGATGCGTCAGTGCATACCAAGAAGTCTGTGTCCATGTCAAGGACCTTTAGTATGAGTGTTGTTGTCAACAGCTCCTTGAGCCTCTGAAATTCCTCTACACATTTATCGGTCCAAAGAAACTTCTTGTTCTTCTTCTCCAATTCAGTGATCAGATTTTCTATCTTCAAAAATCCCTCGAAGAATCGTCAATAGTATCCTACTAAACCCATGAATCTACGCACTTCTGGGACATTCATCAGTGCAGGCCATTCCATAATAGTCTTGACCTTTGTTGGATCCATGGCGATACCTTTTCCAGAGATGACATGCCCTAAGTAGTGAATTTTCTATTGGTAAAATGAGCATTTGGACATTTTCCCATACAATTTGTGCTCTCGCAGACACTGTAGTACCAAGCACAAGTGCTCTTCATGCTCCTCCATCATCTGAGAGTAAATCAAAATATCGTTAATGAACATTTGGATGAACTTGTCCAAGTACTCATGGAACACCCTGTTCTTTAAAATCATAAATACCCCTAGGGTGTTTGTCATTCCAAACGGTAAAACAATAAACTCGTAATGTCGAAACCTCATCTTAAAGGCGGTCTTATGGACATCATCCTCCTTGATCTGTAACTGGTGATACCCTGATCGCAAATTGATCTTTGAAAACACCATAAAACCCTTCATTTGATCAAACAGATCATCAATCCTCGGCAATGGATACTGATTCTTGATCATTGCCTTGTTCAATTGATGGTAGTCAATGAAAAGTCTCCAAGATCCATTCTTCTTTCATATGAAAATAACAGGCACGCCCCATAGTGACACACTTGGACGTATAACTCCTAGGTCCAACAAATCCTTCAGTTTCATTCTCAACTCCTGTAACTCTAGGGTCAACATCCGATAAGGCATTCTAGCTATCGGTTCAGTCCTCGGTTTTAGATCTATGGTAAAATCCAATTCCCTCTCCGGCGAAATCACAAGTAACTCCTACGGAAAGACATCTGCAAACTCTCTCACCACCGGAAGGTGTTCTTGACCTTCCTCTACTCCTTTTTCATTTAATGCAATGATCACATAAATCTTACATCCCTTGCACAAGCTCTTCCGTAACTGTAAGGAAGAGATAAACCTCAGGGAAACTCCCTCATTCCAAACTTCAATCATGTTTCTGTGTCCCTCATCATCAACCAAGATGAACCATTTCGTCTTATATTTGAGTATCACCTCATATGATTCTAACCTTTCCATACTGATCATGACGTCATAAGATCCTAAGAGCGTGACGTACAGGTTGGCCTTGGTGAAAAACTCTCCCAGGTTAAGGGTACAGCCCATAACCTTTCCTCCAACCCTCTATTTGGCTCTCGAAGCCATCTCTACAAAGATAAACTCATCCTATTCAACTTCCTTTACCTTAATCCTTTTTAGCACTGCACCAAAAATGAAACTCTCGGTAGCACCATGTTATATCAAACTACTAAGGGTATGGTCAATGAGGGTACCTGACGTCCTGAGCATAGTCGACTGGTGCTCTGCCTAGCGGTTATTCACTACTGCATGAATCTGATGGGCCTTGCCCAAATCTCCCACGGTAGTGGTTCCATGTGATCTAGATGCTCTAGTCCTCTCAATTGGGTAGTTGCAGTGGTATTGTGGCTCCTCACATGTCCAACACCCCTTCTTCGGCTCAATACTCCTCATACCTGAAGTAGAAGTTGACGGCCAACCAACCTGGAATCATGGTTTGTTCTGTTGAACAGGCCTAAACTATTGTTGTTGTGGTCAACGTTGTTGTTGATGCTATGGTCCCCAGTCATGAGTCCATTGTTGAGATGCTGGTCATTGAGGTGTAGTGAAAGTGGATCCTCTCTAGAAGCCACGATATCCTGGCGTATGTCTAGCTGGTGTCTGATGTTGCTATGCACCGGATGACACCTGCCATGTCGGTCTCACTAAATTCCTCTGAACCCCGCTAACAAGATCCTCCTCTTATATGAGGGCCTTCTGGATGACATCATGTAAGGCCTGAGGCATCATAATCCTAACCCTTTCACGTACGCTGACATTAAGTCCAAACAAGAACCTATTGACCTTAAGTTTCTTGGTATTAAGGTGTGGAGCATACTGAAGCAACTCCATAAAACGGGCGTCGTACTTGGGCACCATACGACCACCCTATCGTAAGGCATTGAACTCGTTGAGATGATGCTCAATGAATTACTATGATAGGTACCTTAGTTGAAATTGTTCCTCGAATAGTTCCCATGAAATGTCTTCGACAACCATGTTCAATTGTGGCAGGAGCATCTTCCACCATAGAAGATCGCTCCCCTTCAGTTGAAAGACCATCATGCGGACCTTCATTTTGGAGGTATAGTCACGAAGTGCAAAGCACGTCGCCATATTTTCTAACCATGCCTCAGTGGCTGCATCATCCAGGGCACCAAAGAACTTGGGAAATTTGACCTTCTCAATTTTGCAGTGAATGCTACTAGTACCGATCGGACCGTGTGGTGGACCCTCAGGGGGTGTCGACGCCCTGGCCTCATCTCTATCCAAATGGATAATAAGTGCCTCAAACATCCACTGAAAATACCTCATCAGCCCAACCACATCACCCACCGCTATCTCCTCCTGCCCGACAACATGTTCGTCTCCCTGGGGGTTAGACCCCTCAAGCGTGGATTCTACTGGAGGCGTCATGCCTCCTCCCCTAACACCCCATCATCTACCCTTGCAGCATCCTCTAAACATGATTACCTACACGAATACAAGTCAACTTAATTAGCAACATTATAATCAAATATCATAACAAGGAAAGTCATAATGTTCCCAAGTCATGGGTTGAACCCGCTTTGATACCATATGTAACGACCCGTCCGTTACGACAACAAACGAGGTACTTTTTTTTTCTATTCTTACGACAAGGAATATTCATGACATGATTATCATCATAGAATCATCATGACAACATAAAAAGTCATTACCCTCTATATGTCATCTAAATAACGACGATACTAGGCCCACACATTATTGTTAGAACAACGACACAAGTTCAATACAAAACATAAATAACTATGTTTTTTAGCGCATCAAAAACAACTGAAGCGTAAAACAATCATGATAAACCAGTAATGAAAAATTACATAACTGTCTGCCCAACCTATCATGCAAGGTTAGAATATCAACAATAAATCTCACTATCCAGAAATCATGGCGCATGAGCAATAAGATTATAAACCAACCACATCAATTATTTAATGGCACAGTAGTGAGCTATATACATGACCATTAATATGTCAACATTACGTTCAAGGAATAAGAGAATCATCGATCTATTACATAGCGCAAGGACTAAAACTTAATCATATGCAACCACATTATCCCCTTGCACAAGAAGGATAAGGTCATACATTTAAAAACCCAAGAAGATCAATCTTCTTAACAATCCCTTAATTTAGCACCACTATTACATTAGGTATCTCTCCTTAATTCATTCAACCAGTTATTTAATCCATCAATCATCAACACAATTGAGTAAGAGCATAAGGCATTAGGAATTAAAAACTAAGCAAGCTTAAGTACGATATTGTAACTGAGTTTCATATTTAACATTAATAATATTGTCTAAGGTCTTGAAATCAATCTATCAAATCTACTAATGCCTTTTTATGGTAAAAAAACTATAGTCTCATTCAATTTTTGCTTTTCAATGAAGGAGTATAGATTTGGTAGATTGATATTCTTTTCTTTACAAAGAGATTTCCATAATTAACATTAATAATATGAACATAGTAATTTAGGTTGTTAAATATCTATAAAATCATTACCATATATATTTATATGGTGATGATAATAGTTAATATTTTAAATAGGCGTTATAAATGTTTTCTTCAATAAGTAGGAATAAAGGAGGAAAATTGAAATCTCTTCTAACATAACACTTCATACCACCATGCTTACCAATTAAACTGTCCAAAACTAAAACTATGGACTAGTTGCTGAAATTTTTATTTAATTAAAATAGAACAAAGAAAATGTTAAGAACCAAATATCAATATAGCATAGAAAAACCTCAGAAAAAGTACTCAACGCCTTGAAAAAGAGATAATTTCAAATAATAAGCCTCTTTGAGGGGGCAACCTCCTTTTACCCCACTTAAATGTTCAAGTACAAGATGATTCAAAATGAAAATGTCTCTTTGGTATATATAGGAGACTAGGAGGTATAACTACAACTAATGGCCTAAAGCCGACATAAATAAAATAACATTACTAATATAATATGCCCCAATTAAGGGGTAATGAGCCAATATTAGGGCTTAACATGCCCCTCCCCTTGAGATAAGTGTTGTCCGCAATGCTTGAGTAACTCTAGATGCTTTTGTATAAAAGACTCCTCTTCCCAAGTGGAATCTTTAGCCGGTAGTTTCCTCCATTTAATGAGATACTCTTAAATGGATCTATTCCTCAGCTGGCGAATTCTTGTGTTAGTGATGGCTTTAGGCTCCAATATGATTTTTCCTTCCTCTTCAAGTTCTGGCAATATATTTTGAACTGGGATCTTGTCGCCTATAACCTTCTTTAAGAATGAAACATGGAAAACTGGGTGTACTCGTGAAGATACAGGCAGCTCCAATTTGTATGCCATAGTATCAATCTTTTGCAACACCTTATAAGGGCCATAGAAATTTGGTGATAATTTATTCAGGGATGATTTTAAGGATGGAAATTTATTTTAAAATCTAGAAACCTTGGCGAATCTTACTAATCCTTCATATGCCAACTATAAATGTTTGGGGATATTTTTGTAAACATATTCAAATTTCTAATGATTTTATATAGTTTTTATAAAATTTTGGTGATTTTTAAGGTAAAATAATTTTATGCTATAGAATTTGGGCGAATCATTTTTAACATAGTGAATCTCTTTTTTGGAAAAACCATGGAAAATTAGCCTATGAGCGAAATTTAGCCCATAAAATCATCCCTGAATTTATTATCCTTCTTGGCTTGCTTGAGGGACATTTGTTTGTACGGTTGTTGTCTTAAAAACACCCAATCCCCTACTTCAAAACTTCTTTCACTACGATGTTGATTTGCTTGTTGTTTCATGCAATTATGTGCCATGGTCAGGTTGTCCTTTAACATTTGGAGAACTTGTTGTTGATTCTCGATGTGATCTTCCACTTCTTGAACCTTAGATTTTTCTTTTAGAGAAGAAGTGATGGAAGGAGGGTGGTATCCATAAAGTGCCATAAATGGTGTCATTTTTGTTGCAGTATGAAAGGAAGTTTTATACCACCATTCTGCCAAGGGTAACCATTTGAACCATTGTGTTTCTTTATCAGAGACAAAGAAACAAAGGTAGCCTTCCAGAAATTTGTTCACTATCTCAATTTGTCCATCAGATTGAGGATGATAGGATGAGCTATGAGCCAATTGAGTACCCAAACAAGAAAATAATTATGTCCAAAATTGTCCTGTGAAGATGGGATCTCTATCACTTACAATAATCTTTGGGCTGCCATGTAGCTTTTGAACTGTCTCCATGAATGCGGTGGCAACTGTACTAGCTTTGAAGGGATGAGAGAGTGTACAAAAGTGTGTGTACTTGGTCAGTATATCAATAATCACCATGATGACACTCTTTCCTTCAGACTTTGGTAACCCTGTGATGAAATCCATGGAAACCTCCTCCCAGCGCTGACTTGGAATGGATAATGCTTGTAAAAGACCTGGGGTCTTAATTGTTTCCACCTTATTTTGTTGGCAAACCAAACATTCTGCCACAAACCTTTGAAAATCAGTTTTAAGGCCATCCCCAAAAAAATCCTTCTTGACTCTATGGTAGGTTTTCAAAAATCCCAAGTGCCCTCCTACTGGAGAGGTGTGCAATTCCAATAGTACCTTTTGTTTGATTTGGGAGTTCTTACATAAATATAAGTGATCTTTGTACCATAGTGAATCATTTTTCCATGTAAATGTATCTGATGCACTGGAATCGTGCTACAACCTTTGAATGAGAGTCCACACTTTTTCGTCATTCTTCCATTCATCCCTTTCTTCTATTATTCAATCGGGTTGGATGATCAAGATAGCACAGAGAAAGGCCTCAACATCTTCATCCTTTCTTGAGAGTGCATCTTCCACAACATTTTGCTTCCCCTTTTTATAGACGATTTCAAAATCATAACCCAATGTCTTGGTGACCCATTTTTGTTGTTCTTCTGAGGATAGTCTTTGTTCCAAGAAGTATTTAAGACTATCATGATCTGTTTTGACCTTGAAGTGCCTATCTATTAGGTAAGGATGCCATTTCTTCAATGCATGTAGTATTTCCATCATTTCCTTCTCATAAATGGGTTTGTGTAAGTCCTTTCCCTTGAGTGGTCGAATTTCAAAACCTTGGGGCCTTCCTTCTTTCATTAAGACAACACCAATTCCATTTCCCGAGGCATCACATTCCACAATAAAGGTTTTTGTGAAGTCTGGAGTGGTCAAGACAGGAGCTTTACACATCACCTCTTTAAGTTGTTCAAAAACTTTAGTTTCCTCTGGAGTCCATTAAAATGCATCCTTCTTAGTTAGTGTCGTTAAAGGTGTTGTTGTTCTTCCATAGTTCCGAACAAACTTGCGGTAGTAACCTGTCAAACCCAAAAATCCTCTAAGATTCTTCAATGTTTTGGGAATCAACCAGTCCATCATGGCCTTAATCTTGTTAGGGTCTACCTTGACACCTTCATGAGATACAATATGACCCAAATACTCTACCTCCTTTACTCC
>JASDQU010099950.1:255191-274602 GCA_032191745.1 Picea mariana
TTTCACCATAAGGGGACCACTTTGGAGTTCATCCATATTTACTTCTTATCAACCATGAAAAAACAATAATGAGTCATATTTACATCAAACACTATTGGGTCCATTACCCAAACCTTTGTGCTACGGGTCTTTCTTCAAGGGTTGACATCAATGACAACCAACCTTAATCAACAAAGAAGCAATAGTTCCATTAGAATTTTTAGTAGCCATCTTATGCGTAGCAGCTGTCACATAGATGACAGAACAAGGTGCAGTACAGGAAATACTGAATCAGTTATTGTCAATGGAGGAAGACCGAATCCTGGCAGGATTCCATCAACAAGTGTAGAAAGAAAGAGACAAAGCTTGGCATGATCGACACATCAAGAAGAAAACGTTTAAGGAAGGAGATCTAGTATTTCTCTATGACAGCAAGTCGTTTCAGCACCCGGGGAAGCTTAGAAATCATTGGTTAGGACCATATGAGGTAAAATTTGTCACAGACGGAGGAGTTGTATAGTTAAGAGATTTATAAGGCGTAGAAATCAGAGGAATGATCAACTGGAGCTAACTAAAGATGTACAAGGACAGTCGACCACCCACCGTGCAGTAAAAAAAAAGGAAACAAGACAAAAAAGTGCGCAGCATGCTGAAGAGAGAAAGGCCACATAACGGTCGAAACACAAATTTGACAAAGGCACGAACAACGATTGCATATAACGAGAAAACAAGCAGAAAACGAAAATTCGGCAAAAGCAGTATGACATGACAACACTAAGAAGAATTAAAGGACAATAAGGACCGATGGAACATCACATTAAACACGCCAACAGGAGACGGCAAAGAAAACGTAATGGAAAGTACGAAACCGTCACAGATGCATTGAACCCATAGTTATGAGGCATTAAACACATAATGGAGGAAGTGTCATCGACAATATTTGTGACCAGCCCATACAACACACGAGCATGAGAATGATTGGTCTATTAGCGAAAGGAAAACAAAACAAGAACAATAGCAGTCAGAACGACCAGAGCGAGACCACAAAACTCCCAGAAATTATTCGAACTTAGAAAACGTTTGACAGTCACCACTATGGCACCACCAAAGCCCATAGAAGCAAGTCATACAACCAAACCAACCAAGGTACAAACAAGGCCATGAGGACTGATGGAAGAGAATGAACAACAGTAACCCGAGATCGTCGACATCGACGAAATCCCATCCCCTGAGAGGACACTAGTGAACTCTACACCGATACTAGAAGAAATTAAGTAGCCACAAGCTGAGGCCATGAAAGTGGATACGCTAGCAGCGATGCAGGAGCCTCGGAATGAGGAAGTGGAAAACCCATAGGAAGTGTAGACAAAAAGCACTGAAGCAACCTTGGAAGTTAACGAAACGACACAAAATCTGGAAACACCAGTGCAACCAGCTGAGTCGCAAATGACCATCTCAGGTCAACCAGCAAAGGAGATCACTGCCAATGCCTCGGCTTGGCCAGAATGGTTGATGGGGGAACAACCAAAATTTGTTGGAACTTCGAACCATTCACCGCAGTAGGAAGACAAAATTCAGATACCGAGCTCACCCCGTAAGAAACCTACAACATAAATTATTCTACCACACATACCAACTGGAATACAGGTAGAACCAGAGCTACTGGGTCATGTCGGGAAGCTAAAGTTTTCTGACCATGATGTATCAGATGAAACCAAGTTCCCAAAACTTGCACAAAGGGTCTTTATAAAGACCATAACCGTAAACCAACTTGGAGAAACGATTAGCCAGCCACACCAGTGGGCAGTTGGGCTGGAAAGAACATGAATCTTAGGTTTTCTAAAGCTACCACATTTTGGCAAAGGTCAGTACGCGACGGTATGTGTCAAACAGTTGTTAGCAGTCACACATGGAGGGGACATATGGCTGGACAAACTTGTCCCCATAAATGTTGATCTTATTGCACAAATCATAGGGTTACCAACGTGGGCTATGGATCCTACGTTGATTCTGGACGACAAATCCAAGGAGAAAACATTGGAAGAAGAGATGAATAAGAAATATGGAACCGCCAGAGGAACGAGGGGCATCATAATCAAACGAATCAACAACGTAGCTACACAACTGGGCACAAAGTTATTAGCTTGAAAATTGCTCAGAAAATTCCACAAAGAGGAAGTACCAGTAGGAGTCATTGTAGTTGCATCTCAGTACACAGAAGGCACCTCTGTGAGCTGGGCTCCATATCTATTGAACTTGTTTCAAGACGACTGCAAGGATGCACAGGACCTAGGCATAGAGTTTCATTACTCGTGGTTGATTACCCTAATAGCCTTCATGGGATGGTGAGAACCAGGGTATGTGGTCTTTTGTACCAGACCACAGCCAATGGGAGAAATATACTTCTTACTGAGATCCAGGCCATAGGACATGCATAAGAGGGAGAACGGGGTCATATTCGAAGCATACCTACGAGACATATAGGAAGCTATCAGCCGATCATGGAGAATAACACCAGAGGCTATCGTCCGATATGCGAACATTGCCAATTTCTGGACCACAAGACAGACAATGTGGATACAACCAAGGTAGGATCCAGATAAATAGTGGCTACAAATGTGCTATTGCATCACAGAGGGTGATATCGACATGGTCATTAGCAAATGGCCTAATGAATGGAGGATCCCAACCACTACCCGGGAAGTGTCAGAAACAACAACATAAGGAGAGGCAGAACAGGCAAAAACACAGCCTCTGGAAATCCAAGTGCCCAAGAAACCACGAATGGACCAAGGAAAGCTGACTCAGGGAGACGAAGGGTCCAAGCAGATAGGGACCCAAAAGGGGAAGAATGAAACTACACAACCGACCAACGGACTGTCAAAAAAAGATAAGGGAGTGAGGGAGACCGCCCCAAACCCCATCACACAGGAACTAGGGGGAAATAAGAGACTAGTTGCATAGGAAGGAGGCACACGCAAGAAATCAAAGGTGCAATGAGCATCACCAGACTATACTATCACCAATAACGACGGGGAAATGATCGCCAGAATGGCTCATGATTGCTTAGCAGAAGATTTCGATCATGCAGTGCATCACAGGGATAAACTGCAAAAAGAGATGGCAAAAATGGGTCAATTCCTCAAGAAATTTGGGGAAGCACAGACAACAAGCAGTAGTAGAGGCACAGAGCCACTGAAAATACATGCCAAAGAAAGAGTGGAGGTAGAAGAACGAGACCCAGTCCACCCCATGTCACACGCAAACAAAATGATTTACATCAAACCTAACATGTTGCACATGAATGAAATCATGGGGCAGACACCCCTGAAGGATTTGGACCACATCGAGTTAGTCTTGACAAAGATCCCATCAAGGGCACTACACAAATTGCAGGTTAGTGTCGACCATGAGGTATAGCATCGCGCACATAAAAACTTAGTCGAGCTACAATAAGCAACAAAGAAGCATAAGGTGCTGGAAAAAGTCTGTGAGAAGGCCAAGCTCGAAACTCAAGAGGAAAAAGAACACATGAATGAACTGGAACGAAGAGTGGGAGGAGTTTTTGAGAAAATCCCAAGCACCGTACAAGGGAATGAACTCCCGGTAGTAAGAAAGATTGAATAAATTGCGTAGGAAATTGATCAATATCAGAAGGAGATCGAGAATATTCACAAACAACTCACACCAACCACTCCACCGACAGTGAAGGAGCAAAGGAAGTAGGAAGCAACAACGCAACTACAGTAGATGGAAAAACAGGTTAGCACGGCAGCTAAATTGCTCGATAAAGTAGTGCAACTTTGGACAAGGTTGGAGGAGGATCCACATGTCCAATGCTGGGACAAGGAAGAGGAAAGGATCAATGCAACAATCCAAGAACTCAAATAGAGGCAGAATACCATACCAATCCTAGAACGAGTCAAAGGGACACAGGAGATAAAGATGATATAAGCAGAACTTATCACTGTGAAAACACAGAAATAAGAGCGTTAGGCTCAAATAGAGCCACTACAGGAACAGGTAGCAGAAATAATCGCATAGGTAGAAGGAGATAAAACACATATAGCACAGACCCAGACCGAATGTGTAGGATTGTTGAGTGATGAAGTGGAAGTTCAGGTAGTAGACACCATCAAGGAAAAGACCACGCAAGCACTGACAAAAGTAGCAGAGCTCAAGGAAAATTTCCAGACGATCACCAAGGAGATCAAAGAAGCTCATAAGGATTAAGTGACTCGGGATGAGTCACATGTCAGTGTTGGGGGCCTGTTGGAACTAGGACGAAGTGGAAAGGAGGATGATCATGGCAAAGAAAGCGTGCAGAAATGGAAGTAACAACTGGAAGGTAACACAACACAAGCACATGCAAGAAAGCATGCACAAGGAAAATGACAGCTGGAGGAAGAACATAACGCGTTCATGGGAGGAAGACCTAATGTCAGTGGATTTAGGGTTTTGGTAATGCATTGTAAAATGGCTGAAGAGCCTGATATATATAAATAGAGATACACATGTATCATAGAGAGGTTGATTCGCTTTTGTATTAGTTCAGTTTTTGTAATGATCTATCGTAGCTATGTACGAGTTGATGCGTTATGTAATATGGTTATGGACCAATTTTGTAAGTTGTTGAGCTAGAACAGAGGAGAGGAGGAAGATATGAGGATTAGATTGCAGGTTGTGGAGCCTGGTGCGATCTATTTCACCTCATACATATCTTTCCCATCAGAGGGAATTGTAAGCACGCAACGCTGGAGATGCAGAACTACCATAATAAAAGAGCCAAGAGCCAAATATTTGTGGACATAGCCCAGGAGGGGGTGAACCACGGTAATATCTATGTAATGTGATAAATGCATGTATATCTCTATTTTCTTTCAGCAGATAATTGTTATGGTTAATGAATCAATTAATGCATTGTTATGGAGTATGATTGTGTTGTTCAGAGAAATGAACCATGACGGGCAGATGCAACCCCATGAGTACTAGTAGATTGCAGTCATAATTCATAGTATATGGCTCGTATTAACAATCCCCTATCCCATACTCAATCCTAGGCTGTAAACACCTGAGTCTTACAACCACCCATTTAAATCTATCTCGGGTGATACTATGCAGTGCACCTTGTACATTGTGTTGCCTTCTGGTTTACCAGGAGGGCTGATAGTTTTAGAGGACTTGTTGGAAACCCGAAAGACATGAACCCTAGGTCAATAACTTAGATAGTAAAAGGAAGCAATTAAAATCCAACACGCGTTCAAGTCGCTTTGCATAAAAATGTGTTGCAAGCCACAATGGTCCATTTTTAGTTCAAATTTTCGTCCAATCAGGTAGTGTCTCCAAAATATCAAGGCATACACGGTGGATAACAACTCCAAATCGTGCATCACGTAGTTCTCCTCATGCTTTCTTAAATTTATCGAGATGTAAGTGATCACTCGACCGTCTTGCATCAAGACTCTGCCTAAGCCTTTCTTGGATGGGTCTGTGCATACCAAGAAGTCCTCATCCATGTCAGGGAATTTTAGTATCGATGTTGTCGTCAACAACTCCTTAAGCCTTCGAAATTCTTCCACGCATTTCTCGGTCCATACAAACTTCTTGTTTTTCTTCTGCAATTCCGTAATCAGATTTGCGATCTTTGAAAAACCGTCGACGAATCATCTATAATATCCTGCTAAACCCATGAAGCTACGCACTTATGGGACATTCATCGGCGCAGACCATTCGATAATAGCCTCTACCTTTGTTGGATCCACAACGATACCTTCATCGGAGATGACATGCCCTAAATAATGAATCTTCTATTGATAAAATGAACATTTCCACATTTTCCCAAACAATTTGTTCTCTCGTAGACATTGTAGTACCAAGCACAAATGTTTGTCGTGTTCTTCCATCGTCCGATAATATATCAAAATATTGTCAATGAATACTTGAACAAACTTGTCCAAGTATTCGCGAAACACCCCATTCATGAAGCTCATGAATAACCCTAGGGTGTTTGTCAGTCCAAATGGTAAAATTGTAAACTCATAATTTCCAAACCTCGTCTTGAATGTGGTCTTAGGAATGTTTTCTCCTTGATCCATAACTGGTGATACCCTAATCTCAAGTCGATCTTCGAAAAAATTGCCATGCCTTTCATCTAATCAAACAGATTGTTTATTCTTGGCAACGAATACTAGTTCTTGATTGTTGCCTTGTTTAGTTTACGGTAGTCAATGCATATTCTCCACGACCCATCCTTCTTCTGTATGAAAATAATAGGCCACCCCACGGTGACACACTTGGACGTATAATTCCTAGGTCAAACAACTCCTTCAGTTTCATTTTCAACTCCTGTAACTCAGGGGTCGAAATCCGATAAGGATTTCTTGCTATCGGTTCAGTCCCAAGTTTTAGGTCGATGGTAAATTCCAATTCCCTCTCTGGAGGCAACCCTGGTAACTCATCGGGGAAAACATCCACAAATTCTCGTACTACTGAAAGGTTTTCTAATCCTTCTGCCTCACCCTTTTCGTTCAATGAAAGGATCATGTATAGCTTGCATCCTTTGTGCATGCTCTTCTGTAGTTGTAGGGAAGAGATGAACCTTAGGGAAACCCCCTAGTTTATTCCTACAATCACACGTCTCTATCCCTCATCATCGACCAAAATCAATCATTTCGTCTTACAATTGAGTATCACCTCATGCGATTCCAACCAGTCCATACCAATCACGATGTCATAAGATCCTAATATCATGATGTAAAGGTTGGACTTCGTGAAAAAATATCCCAAGTTAAGGCTAGAGTGCGTAACCTTTCCTCCAACCTTCTACTTAGCTCCCGAAGCCATTTCCACGTAGCTAAAAATGTCCTGTTCGACTGCCTTTACCTTAATTCTTTTTAGCGTTGCACCAGAAATAAATCTCTCTGTAGCACCAAGATCCATCAAAATACTAAAGGTATGGTCAGCGATGGTATCTAATGTCTTGAACATAGTATACTGGTGCTTGGCATGATGGTTATTCACTGCTGCATGAATCTGATGGGCCTTGCCCAAATCTCCTACGGTAGTGTGCTCAGATGACTTGGTTGCTCTGGCCCTCTCAACCTGACAGTCACGTTGGTAATGTGGCTCTCCATATGTCTAGCATTCGGTCTTCGTCCCAGTACTCCTGGTCCCTAAAGTAGAAGATGATGGCCCACTGGCCTAAAACCATGGTTTGTTCTGCTGAACATGCCTGAAATGTTGTTTTTGCAGACGTCGTTGTTGCTGGTGCTGAGCTCCTCTATAGGGAGTTTGTTGCTGAGGCATTGATCGTCGTGGTGTAGTGAATGTGGATCCTCTCAAAGTGCCTCGATACCCAGGTGGATGTCTAGCTAGTGTCTGATGCTACTACGCACCAGATGTCACTTGTCCTGTTGATTGCACCAGTGTCCTGCTCTAACCCCCTCTAATGAGATCCTCCTCAGCTATGAGGGCCTTCTGGACAACATCATGCAACGTCTGAGGCATTAAAATACTCACTTTCACACGGATGCTGACATTAAGGCCGAATATGAACTTTTTGACCTTAAGCTTCTCGATGTTGAGATGCAGAGCATACTGAAGCAGCTCCATGAAACGTGCCTCGTACTCCAGAACAATACGACCTCCTTGTCGCAAGGAATTGAACTCATTGAGTTGACTCTCAATGAATTCCTCCGACAGATACCTCTCCCGGAACCACTCCTTGAACAGTTCCCACGACACGTCTTTGACGGCCATGTTTAGTTGTGGTAGGAGCATCTTCCACCATAAAAGAGTGCTCCCCTCCAGCTGAAAGACCACCATGTGGACTTTCATGTTGGAGCTATAGTCGCGAAGTGAAAAGTACATTGACATATTCTCCAACCATGCCTCGATGACTACTTCATTTATGGAACCAAAGAACTCGAGAAACTTGACCTTCTCGAGTTCTCGGTGAATGCTACCAGTACCAGTTGGGGTGCGTGGTGGACCCTATGGGGTACCGACACCCTGGCCTCATCTCTATCCAAACGGATAATCAGGGACTCTGACATCCTCTGGAAGGACCTCATCAACCCAACCACATCCCCCACATCTACCTGTTCTGGTACGATGACTTGTTCTTCTCCTTGGGGGTTAGACCCTCTGGCATGGATGCTACTAGAGGTGTCGTGCCTCCTCCCCTAGCACCACGTCGTTTGCCTTCATGGCGTCCCCTAACCATGATTACCTGCATGAATACAAATCAATTTAATTAGCGACAATTAATAATCAAGTGTTTATTCAATGGAACATGTAATGATCCCAAGTCGCGGGTTGAACTCACTCTAATACCATATGTAACGGCCCCGAACGTTACGACACAAAAATGACGTACAACAGGCTATTTTTTGTTTTGTTTTTAAAAGCATTAGGAAAATAATTTCAACAATAAAATCATAGCAACACAACTCGATGACATCATAATGAATGAATTAAACTCGACACATCGTCATAATCAATCACGTCGCAACCGACACATCCATAATTTAGTAACGACATGTAATCAACCATCATGATAAATGAACAATGACATAAGTAACAGCATCACTCGTTGCTCATCATTGATATAAATAACAACAAAATCAATGCGCCAACGAAGGATAGCGATGAATAAACATAAAAGGCATAACAGAGTAACACATCAAGCTTGGAGAAAATTAAGAAAACACTCATCAGATAAATATTATAAAATGACTACCCACCCATCTTACCATGTAAGGTTAGGACCTCCAGGACACATAAGCAACGCTCAAGCCCAAGTTCCCATCGATTTTGACCATTTAAGGTCTCAGGGTTGGCGACTGTTCTGAGGAACAAGTATGTGTCTACATCCCACCCTCCATAATCAAGTCCAAGCCGACTAAGATAAATAACATCATCAACGATCATCCAGGCGCAAAGGCATTCTAGTAAACCAACACATGTAACATAAAATTCCATGGCACAAGAGAACTAAAATAATAAATCCATCTAGCAACGACACAAGTTGAGGTGAAATAATCTACTTATTTAAATTTTTAGGCGCAAACAAACATCGCCTTAACTTCCAGACGTGCGATTAAATTATTCATCAAATTACAATAATCAACACCATTATCAAGGTAAGCACATGATCCATTTTCTAGATTAACGTATTCACTTATTGATCATTGTGCGCAAATAATCCATCATAAGGAAATCATACCGCAACATGGTGACAAGCGCATTAGTAAACTAAGTCGTAAACATTTGTGCGTCAACTAAGATCATAGTGCAAGCAACCTAATACCTAATCATCAGCATCATCCAAGGTGCAAGATAAACAAATTTCACACCATCATACATGACATAAAATCCATTGTGCAAGAAGTTCAAAAATCTTTGACCATCATACATTGTATGGAATCCATAAACGAAAGCAATCTAATAACAATCAAGCTATTTCAACGACGCAAGGTAAATACATTCATTACATTTTATCACGCAATGGTCTAAGATCTAACCATCATAAAAATCCATGAGCGCAAGAAGTAAATAACCAACAACCATTCATTGCGCACAAGAATAAAAATCTAAACATTATACAATACTTACTTCAATACCTTAGATTTTCATACATGCAAGAAATAAACTAAGTTTAAAACCATCATTCAAAAACAAACTACATAAACTAAATGTCTAAAACCACCATTCAATACATTAAATTCATACACGCAAGAAATAAACTAAATCTAAGAGAACATGCATCCACATCATCTATTGCGCAAGAGTACCCAAGCCCTTTTATTCCAAGGAGCAAAAGAAATCTAATCTCATAATTGATCTTACTTTTCAATGATTACAAGGTGCTAGGGAAATCTAAAATTCTTTAACTATCATTATGACATACAATCCATTTGCGTAAGAGACTCAAGTGCTTTGCTTAACCACTGCTATATAAACATTTACTAAAACAACATTAATAATGACCCCTCATCATAAACAATTAATAATAACCGAACATTAATAACGCTTATACAACATTAATAATAAATGTTCATCATAACAGTTAATTAAATAGACATTAATGATGAACATTATTATTAACATTAATAATAACATTTATAAACACTTATGAAACCATTAAAATAACCATTCATTTAAACATTTAATAAAAGGAAACATTTAAAGTTGAGCATTTATTACAAGCTTACATTAATGATGAACAATATTATAAGCTTTCATAATAACATTAATAAAGAAAGGAAATACACAACAAAAACACAGATGCAGCATGACCCTATGCTGGGTGTTTTTCTTTCTCACACACAGAGTTTAATCACATCAATAAACAAGGAAAGGCACAACAAAAACGCAGAGGCAACATGCCCCTATGCTGGGCGGTTTTCTTGCTCACACACAGAGTTTTTTTCACATCAAATAAACAAGGTAAGAAACAAGAAAAATGTAGAGGCAACATGCCCCTAAGCTGGGCATTTTCCTTGCTCACACATAGAGTTTAATAACATCAAAATAAATAAGGAAGACACAACAAAAAAGTAGAGGAGACATGCCCCTATGCTGGGCATTTTTCCTTTCTCACACGTAGAGTTTAATCACATCAAAATAAACAAGCAAGACACAAAAAAAAAATGCAGAGGAGACATGCCCCTATGTTGGGCATTTTTCCTTGCTCACACGCAGAGTTTAATCACATCAAAATAAACAAGAAGACACAAAAAAATGCAGAGGAGACATGCCCCTATGCTAGGCGTTTTTCTTGCTCACACGTAGAGGTTAATCACATCAAAATAAACACGGAAGACACAACAAAAACCCAAAGGATACATGCCCCTCTACTGGGCGTTTTTATTGATCACACGCAGAGGTTAATAATATCAAAATAAACAAGGAAGACAACAAAAATGCAGAGGAGACATGCCCCTATTCTGGGTGTTTTTCTTGCTCACACACAAAGTTTAATCACATTAAAATAAACAAGGAAAACACAGCTAAAACACAAATGATACATGCCCCTATGTTGGGCGTTTTTCTTTCTCAAACACAAAGTTTAATCACATCAAAATAAACAAGGAAGACACAACAAAAATGCAGAGGGGACATGCCCCTATTCTGGGCATTTTTCTTACTCACATGCAAAGTTTATTCACATTAATAAAACAAGTAAATACACAACAAAAAATTGAGAGAGGGACTATGCCCAACCATATCAGACAACCATTACAAATCCATCAACAATAAATCTATGTACACTTCTAACTAATTTACAACTGCAACTAAAAAAAATGTGTATTTTAATTCGGCTAACGTCTTGTTGATGTTCTTCGGTTGTTGGCGATCCTTCTCGCTCTCACTTGCTAATCGTTGTGACCTCACCAGTACCTCCCAACCAATGTTATAGATACTCTTCTTCCCCCTAATCCCCCCGAATTGCAAAGGGGCCACACACACAAACCATAGAAAGATAGCTCCCAGCTCGCCTCACAAGGTCGAGCTACCACTCTCTCTTCGAGCTGGGTATCCCATCTCCCACAAGAAAAAACAGTCAAGAGAAAAATCTAGCAGCAAAACCTTATGCATACCAGTCGTGATCTATTCCCCTTCTATGACATTTCTTTTATAGAGTTCTTCTTAGTGACACTTCCATTTTCACATTAAATTTGTTTTATTAAAAATTAATTAGGAAACAATCTCCCCTGTACACTTGTCACCCGATCCCTTTGTTGCACCAGAATTTCATTTAATTAATTAAATTAATTTTTCAATTTCCCTCACCCACCTAAAAGCATTCCTAAAAACACTCAATGGTGTCCCTTTATTCCCTCACATTCCCTTAATGACTGACGTCTTTCTTAAAGCTTAGTTGAGTTCTAATTTGGAAAGTTCTCTAGACTAGATTCCCTTCTATGTTCCACATTCCTTTTGCATTTAATTTTCCCCTTTTTGTCTAAGTTCTAAATTAGCAATTTTTGCACATAACCAACAATTAAATTTGTGATAAATTATTTCTCCTTTAAATTTTAAATTGCTTTTTCTTCATCCCCCATTTATTAATTGATTAATTAGTTTTAGTCCTTATACCCCAATTAGACCTATGCTCTAATTTCAACTAGGCTTAGCAAAATTGTTTTTAAGTGAAATTTTATAATTATTAAGATTTACTCATACAACATTTATTTTAAGGCTGCCCAAGTCAAAATAAGATATCATTTTCTAGGCACCTAGGTTCATTGACTCACCTGTGTTTTTAAAAAAATCGTGACGTGCCCTTCAAGACGCACTACATGTTCCAAGGGATCCACACACCTTTATTCATGTTTCATTTATGTGACGTGCCCTTCAAGACGCACTACGTGCTCCAAGGGTGCCACTCGCCTTTTGAATGATTTTGGTAGATGTCCAAACCCTGGAGTCAATGCTCCGTTGGGTGACCTTGTGGGAGACTAAGGGGCTCTAAGGAATAAGGACCCTGCCTTATTGCGTGCCCCTTAGAATCTTCGTGAGTGACTATCTCAGTCTGCCCTCACGACATCATGGATCTCTCAAACTAGGTAATTTTTAACCTACAGTTCAAGCCACGACGAGAGTGCTAGTAGGTTGTGGCAGGGTTGCTACCAGACCTCTCCCTCAATATCTTCGGTTATCGTGCATGTCCCCTTTACTTCTAATGTGAGTCTGATTAGCAAGCAATCGTCGTCCTGCATCCATCAACGAAAACATGTCAGCAATCCATAAACAACATCATAATATACCTAGTCATATGTCACATATGCAATAACAAAAATACTCAAACCATATACAGTCCACTCCCTAACTCGATCCAGAGTCGAAGGAGGTCCATCGATGCCATTGGCATCCTTAATCTGTCAAGAGTTTTGCACACTTAGGAGAAAATAGTCAATAGCATTTGTCTATACATAATAACATAACATAACATCATAATCCACAGTTTCATCATCAGAATCCATAAGCAAAGTAGTCAATCATATAATGAACCAAATCACTTGCGCACAATTTTCCTCAAAGAATAAGTCTCATCAGGTGTGCGCAAGAGCATGATGTTACAATTTATGATAGTAGACACTTTGACCAAACGTGCACACTTTATCCCAGTAAAGACTACTTATCAAGCACCATAAATTGCAATGATGTTCATCAATGAGAAAGTAAGGCTACATTGAATTCCAAAGAAGATAATCTTCAATAGAGGGTCGTTGTTTATGGGAAGATTTTGGACAAGTTTCTAAAGAAGCAATAAGAACAAAAATTAATTTGTGTACAACATACCACCCATAGGTTGATGGAAAAACTGAAAGAATAAATCAAATATTTGAAGATATGTTATGTATGCGTAATGGATCAACAAAAATGTTGGGAAGAAATTTTACCTCTTGTTGAATTTAAGTATAATAATAGTTATCAAAATTCAATAAAGATGGCACCATTTGAATTTTTGTATGGTAAACTGTATAGGACACCTATTAATTGAGATAGGATAAAGGATAAAGTCATGGTCAGGCTATAAGTAATCCTAGAATGGAATAACAAATGAAAATTATTAAGGAAATATTAACAGAAGCATAAGATAGATAAAAGAGTTATGCAGATGTGCATAGAGTTGACCATTTGAAATTTTTGAAAGAAAAGGATCGATTTCTTATCATCTTGCATTACCATCATCATTAGATTATATGCATAATGTTTTTCATGTATCTATGTTACTTCATTATATTTTAGAACCTTCTCATGTGACTGATTTGATTTATTTTCATATGTCAGACGAGGGGGCTTTGATGGCCGAACCCATATGCATTTTGAACTAGTGCACTCAACAAGTTTAAAATCACTTGGTAGATCAAGTAAAGGTTGAGTGAGATAATTATAGTACCAATTATGCTACTTCGAAGGATGCAAATGATATGCATCAACAATTTCCATATTTATTCTTGAACTTTGGGACGAAGTTTCTTGAAGAGGGGGTGTATGTAGTGCCCCATTTGTTCCTATTTGTTTGACGGATTAGATCTCATTGTTTGAGGGAATTTGTTTATAAATGACCCAATTTATTGGCTTGTACTTTGATTATAGAACTCAAACTTTTAATTATCTAGTTGGTTTTAAATTATGAATTTGAATGGGTTCATTTAATTTTTTATATGATGATATGGATAAATTACATGTTCATTGATATGATGTAACGAATGTTATCAATTCATTTGGTTATGACATATTAAAATGAAAATGTTGAATACATTAACTTGTAGATTCTACCAACAAGCCACATGTATATATTGATGTGGGATTGGGTCAACATTATACTAGACTCTAGATTGAGTAAAGGTGTACTAAATGTTATATGATTAATGTTATGCTTTGATTTTGATTATGGAATTATTTGATGCATTGATTGTAGTGTGTGCAGGCACATAGAACCTGTTTTTTTATCGATCCACATATGGGTAATGGGGTTAAATAGAAGTGTATGGGATATCATAATAAATTAAGGAATACATTTATATTTCCATCTACTATCACTCCTTTTCCATAACCTAGGTTGAAAATCTAGTGATTCTTTTACTTAGAGGTTTCACTCTACCATGAGAGTAGACTGCAGATTTGGTCATTCGTGAGGTTTCACTGAGGGGCACGTAATAAGGTGATAAATTTATTCCTCAGTGACCATTAGTCTCTCAAAAATGGTGATAAATATTGATTTAACAGAGTCTCAATAGTTGCACCATTTCCCCCACCAAGAAAGTTGGATGCTTGAAGTGCATGTGAAAACATGGCACCCTTGAAATGTACTGAAAGGTAATTCTTGAAGAGAATGAAGAAGTATGGCACCCTTGGTATTTGCTATAAATCATCAAGTATTTTTTTCTAGGTTACACTGCCCAGGAAAAGCCCCTAAGTACTTCCCCTCATTTCAAGAATGGTACCTGGGGTAAACCCTAGAATATTCAGAGCATAAGGTCAGTCAACAACAAGGCTTGAAGACATTACAACAATATACTCATTAAGAGATCAAAATGTCACTTGTATGAATTGAATTTGCGTGGGGAGGATAAAAATCATTCATCCCAACCACCTAAGCTAAACCCAATTGACTATAAATTATCAAGCATGTAGTGAAAGAATATAAAAGATAATTACCTTGGTATGCATATGTTAATGAATAAGATAAAAATGACCATATAGTTTATGAATTTTAACATAAAGAGAAAAGTTAATTAAATGATAGTAGTATGAATGAATATATAGATTAATTAGTATCTCATAACAAGAGAAATGATCTAGCTAATTAAAAAAAAATATTAAGATAAATATATTTTAAGAGAATGTGCATGAAATGAAAATAAAGTCATTATTAATTAGCTATAACTAATTACTAGTGCACACAAAAGACAAGGAGAATAAAGAGGAACAATAATTAAAATTCAAATAGAAATATGGGAAAAGAAAAGTGGGTTGGGAGAAGTTAAAGAGAGATAATAAATAACTAAAGTAGTAACTTCATGTGCACCCACTAAAATATGAAGAGAACACCTCAGAGTGAATATAGAAAATGTGGAAGTTGGGTGAGGATAATTCATTATTTATATTTTTAAATAAGTAATTGTTGGTGCACTTATGTATGTGAGTGACAAATTGGTGGGTGAATAATAGGTAATTAGTAATTTAGTAAATTACATTTTTAAATGAACTGGACAAGTGGCTTAATCCATAGAACCTATAAAATAATAAAATAAAAAATTGAGCTAAGAAGAAAACATGTTTTACACTCTAATGTTGAATGATTGTCGTAATATTTGAGAACATTCTATTGTGATCGTTGAGAGTTTGGTATGTTGAAGAGTGTTGTGAAGCGAGATTTTTTCTTAAGCTTAGTGGCTTCAGTCTTCTCTTATTACTAGATTGATACATTTTATGCATCCCCATTGTGGCTCAAGAGTCCTTGGGGAAGGAGAGTACCCATAGGAGTTGGTAGAATGGTCAACGGGTAGATTATCGAAAGATCAACAAGTTAACACAATGAAGGAGTTGGGCTTGCAATTTAAAAAGTCAACAAATCAAGAAACATTTTTTAGTAACTTGTATTTTCTAGTTATGAATATAAGTTGTTAACTTTTCAAATTATAAATTGGTTGCTAAGTTAATATGGGAAATCATATTCCAACTTCTAAATGTCTTTGGTAATTGAAAATACCAAAATTCTAATCTTAATGCCGGTAAAAAGAAATATATATATATATATATATATATATATATATTTCAAAAATTATAATTATTTGTTTAAACAAATGCAAGTTGGTAAAAATAAAGAAATGTAGTGTGTGTGTGTGTGTGTGTGTGTGTGTGTGGCATAAGTGTTGATATTGTTAAGCCCTAATATTGGCTCATTACCCCTTAATTGGGGCATATTACATTAGTAATTTTATTTTATTTATGTCAGCTTTATTCCATTAGTTGTAATTATACCTCCTAGTCTCCTATATATACCAAGGAGACATTTTCATTTGGAATCATCTTGTACTTAAACATTTATGTGGGGTAAAAGGAGGTTGCCCCCTCAAAGAGGCTTATTATCTGAAATTATCTCTTTTTCAAGGTGTTGAGTACTTATTCTGAGGTTTTTCTATGCTATATTGATATTTGGTTCTGAACATATGGTATCAGAGCTCAAGGTCTTGGGGTTTCGCTGCTACATCTGAGACACCCTTAAATTTTCGCTATAACTTTTTTTCTACAATGTTTCAGAAGGAACTTCTTGGAGGATATTTAGTAGACGGATCAAGGTACGTTAGGTTAAAATTTCATCTCCTGAGGCCTTATACTTTTGGAGATACAGCCTATGCAATATAGGGTTCTGGAATCATCCTGAACTGAGCCATTGTGGAATTTTTGCAATAAAACATTTTCTGTAACGTTTCAGACCTTGAAATCTGGAGGCTATTCATAGAAATTAGTAAGGTATCTATGGTTAAAATTTCAGCTTCTGGTTCATCTTACATTTGTAGATACACCCTGTGGAATATAGGGTATATAACTAATCCTATTGACTAGTCTCAAGAAGGTGTTCCAGGTAAAACAATCATAACTTATTCCTAGAGTATTCAAATTGAGTGAGACTAGTTTCATTGGATAGTGGACAGTCTGTAGTATTTCTGGTACAAGTTTCATAATTTTATATCAATTATTTTGTGCGGGTCATGGTATACAAGTGAGATCTTATGGAAAGGCCAAAAATCAGCAAGTTGTGGGGAAGTTACCGTAAATTCCACTTGGCACATCAAATTTTGATCAGACCTATGGCATTGCAGAGAAGAAATATCAGAGAACTACAAAAAATAAATTCTCATACCCAGAAGGGCCGAAACTTGAGAGATACAACAGAAGAAAGATTGTCTAGCAGAACCACCTCAAAATCAAGCTTCAAAAGTGATACTTGGCCAACATGCCACCCAAAAAGGAAACTTCTACACCAAATAAGCCTCCAGACAATCCTACTTGGACTCTTGATGAAGGTGAAGAAATGTGTAGGGACATTAATGATTTACAAAAGAAGACACTAACAAAAGATGAACTACAAGAGACAATGGATTCAACAGAAGCTAAGTTTGAGACAATAAATACTAATATGGACACTTTAAAAGGGGAGATCATGGAAGTATTGAAAAAGTTCATAACAAAGAGGAGACCTGAAAGTGAAAATGCATCCCATGAAATTCATGATGAGGACACAAGGAAGGTGAATCAAGAATGGAGAAACTCTAACCTTGGGTTGAAGACCAACCACGTTCCTAAGATCGATATGAGGAAGTTTGATGGCAAGGACCCTATCACATTGATACTTCAAATGGAGCAATTCTTTGATCTACATAATGTGCCACATACACAAAAGGTACAAATTGCTTCTTTATATTTAGAACCCAATCAATTTGTATGGTATAGATGGTTTTTTTCTCACAAATCACTTGTCACTGAAGAAATGATAGCACACTATGAGGATACAAGGAGAAATACCTTCTTTAGCCAATTGATAAATCTAAAGCAAAAGGGTTCAGTTACAGATCACATTGAGAACTTCCAAAGATTGAATATAAAGGTAACATATATTCCATATGAGCACTTGATTGATGTATTCATAGGAACTTTAAGAGATAACATTCAACATGAGGTTTTCCTTTGGGAACCCAAATCATTGGAGAATGCATTTAGGGTGGCAAGAAATGTTGAAAGTAAAAATATGGATATGGCTACTAGAAGGACCAATCCGAACATCTATAGAGAGAATAATGCTCCTTCTTCTAAAACACCTCAACCTACTAGGTTGACACCTCAACAATTGGAGGAAATAAAAGCATAAGATTTATGCTTTAATTGTGACAGCAAGTACAGTAAGGGACATATGTGTGGTGAGAAGAAATTATTCTACATAGATTGTGAAGAGGAAGAAGAACAAGAACAAGAACCATCTCAAGATGAAAACGTAGAAGCAATTTCATCCGAAGAGTTGACTCCCATGATATCATGTAATGCATTGGCTAGAATTAGCACTCCTCAAACCCTCAAGATCGAAGGATGCATCAAAAATAAAAAAGTAATAGTCCTAATTGATTCTAGTAGTACTCATAATTTCATTCACTATAAATTAGCCAAAGATCTCAATTGCTTTGTATATCCAACACCAGAGTTTCAAGTAATGATTGCAGATGGAGGAACTATCAATTGCTTAGGAAAATGCAATAAGATCAATCTTACTATGGGGGAATATGTAATGAATAGTTCAATGATTTTATACCCATGGGTGGTGTTGATGTTGTACTAGGAATCCAATGGTTACAATCATTAGGTACAATGGATTTTAATTTTCAAGAAATTTTCATTGGAAGGAAAAGAAATTGAGTTAAGAGGTATCACAGGGAAACCCGGTAAGGTGATAAGCTCTAATGGAATGACAAAATTATTGAAAAAGGGGCATCGAGGTGTTATTGCACAACCATGCTCACTATATGTTCAAACATCTAAGCCATATATTCCTCAAGATCTCCAAGGGATCATTGATAACCATTCCAAAGTATTTGAAGATATTCCCAAAGGTATTCCACCCACTTGAAATCATGATCATGAAATTCACCTAATTCCTGGGAGTGTTCCTCCTAACATCAGTCCATACAGATACCCTTATGCCCAGAAGAGTGAAATTGAGCACATGGTTGAAGAAATGTTAGAGGCTGGCATTATTAGACCTAGCCAAAGTTCTTACTCTGCACCAGTGGTAATGGTATTCAAGAAAGATAGATCATGGCGTATGTGTCCAGATTATAGAGAGCTCAACAAGATCACTATTAAAGATAAGTTTCCCATTCCCATCATTGATGAATTGTTAGATGAACTACATGGAGCAATC
>JASDQU010099950.1:280908-306872 GCA_032191745.1 Picea mariana
ATGCAAGTAGCAGCCACATCTCTTCTCAGAGATAAGCTACCAGCGCCTTAGCTAGTTTATTTACATTCTGTCTGTAAGCATATTTCAGTCATTTGTTATTAATGAAATGAAATCTTATTTCCGCTGCATCTCTGCGTTTATGTGTATTTCTGTATTTCATTGTGTTCCTACATAAGTCTGGATCAGTGATCAAGTGTTCCATAACAGACCAAAGTACATTGATATCAAGAATTACATTCTCCGTGATGAATTCCAGAAAAGAGAAGTGGTTCTCCAATATATCTCCACATATGAGTAGATAGAAAATATCTTGGTAAAGCCTTTGTCCAAGATGAAAAGTTTGTGTACGTAAGAGACAAGTTGGGGCTTGTGGAGACGATTTCCTTATTGAAAAAGGAAGAGATTACTCCCAGGTTGGGAGGGAGCACTAATGTGTTATTGATTTATGGACAATCATTTTTCGGTTCGAAAAATGGTCCAGGATGAGCAGTTCCTTTCTAGTTTGAAAATTGGTTTGAGATTTCTGATGAACATGCATTTTCCAGTTTGGAAAATGGTCCATATTGGACAATCATTTTCGTAATGAAAATGGTTCGATAAATTGTTGATGTACCATAGACAGTGATTCCCCTTGTGGCCAGTGTGGGTGGATGGTCTAGGATAGTAATTCTTCTTGGCAGTCACTTTGAGTAGTGGTCAAGTAGAATGGTCTGCCTCATCGTGCAGTCATTCTTTCGAATTTCACAGTTGTGAGAAGTTTCGAAGAATGCTCTGTTTTGGAGGTTGGTGCAGGACAGTCATTTCCATTAGGAAATGGTCGAGATAGTCATTCCCTAGGGAAATCTCATTCTCTCTAGGTTGCACTATGTTTAGTGCCGAAGGAATGGCCCAGTTAGGTGAATGGTCCAGGTTCAACAATCAGGGACATGCATTCCCTAGGGAAAACTCATTATATCCAGGTTGCACTATGTTTAGTGCCAGAGGAATGGGCCAGTTAGGTGAATGGTCCAGGCTCAGAAATCAGGGACAATTTTTCTTCCATGCTTGGGAAGAATAGTCCACATAGCCCATGGTTGATGTTTTTTTTTACTATATGAGGGCATATGCTCTTCTAGATCTCATAGATGTGAGTGGAAGAATGGCCCAAATGACTTAGTTTATACCATGATATTGTTTCTATGTAGGTTGATATCAAATGATATGATTGTTATGGATATTGTATGTCTCTGGATAGTAGATGTATCCTATTGTGGTGTATGTGTTCCACTGGTTGTGACCATGTGTCATTGATTAAGTAGTCGTGTGCTACTTGGTGTGGTTGCGTACCACTGGATAGTAGTTTTGTACTACTATGGATAGACACAGTTGTGTTCTATTAAATTCCATTGTTCTAATTTCCATGAAGACTATCAATAGTATTGAAAATGATTATCAGCTTGATGGATAGTCAGTGTGCTAGTGGACAGACATTCTCCAGGCGAAAAATGGTCCAGGACATTTATTCTTCTACGACGTATGTCTGGATTAGAATAATAGTCCTTGTAGCCCATGGTGTGGCTTCCAACATCTGTTGGAATAGTTATTCTTCTAGGACATATGTTTGGATTAGAAGAATGGTTCTTGTATCACTCTGTGGAGTCAATGACTTATTCAACATCATCTTTGATTACTCAGATGGAGTATAGCTTCGAGACATGATGCAGTTGATGCTATCAAATGATACTGATAGTGATGATGGTGCTCGTGATCTAATCATGAGAGCCTGTATGGATATGATAATGTTACTTGTTGAATGGTATGTTTGTGCTCAAGACCATTTCCTTCAATACCTCCCTATCTAGGAGGGAGTGTTGATATTATGGTAGTTGTGGGAGGTACTAACCTCCATGTGTAACCTTGACGAGAATAGAATATTCCGAGAAGCAAGAAGAAACCGTAAGGCATTGGACATAACCCTAGAAGACAAGTCGGCTAAAGAAATATTTAATATTAAGCATTTAGCCTCCAGAATGAGAAGTCAACCCAGACAACTTAGTCAAAACAACATAAATACAGGATGACATAGCTCATTTTGAGGACACATCTCTAAACTGTAGAAATATAGAAGTGTGCACTGCAGAAACCAGGTAAGTGTGCAAGTCTGGGGAGTAGTTGCAGTTGCAACTAATGCAATATGTATTCTCAGTTTAGGTGGACTTTCTATTGGTTATGGTTTGGACTTTCTTCCTTGTGTGCTATCTCAGGAGAGAGGTACGCTTCATTGATTGTCTATTAGGCCTAAGGTTTGCTTCCAGAATCATTCTCTGTCAAGGTTAAGGTGCTCAAGGGTGCCTTCGGCCTATGGTTGGGTGACAATATTGCTATATTTTCTATGGTTAAATGAGCACATTTATTATTTATAACAATAAGATCACAACCCATATTGAACTCAAAAATTATAACTATTTGTTGAAACAAATGCAAAGTTTATAGTATTTTTCTCTTATTTAATCACATATAGAGTTATAGTCATTCATTTTGTAAGCAAATGGGCAGTAAGTATACACACACAGACATGCACAACTTCCTGTAGGTTGAAATTCAAAGTTTTGATCATCTTTATGATGAAATTTCGAATAGATCATTTGATTAAAGAAAAGTTGTGTTGGCTTTCTTAAGTTTATTTTAGCCATCTCCTAAACCTTCATTGTATAAAATTGAAGTCGTTTACCTGGAGTATTCAAACTTATTCTCAATTAAACATGGTAAAGAATCAATTATTCAACATTATTTTTAGTCAACCATGCAAATAATTAATATTGATTGTTATACACTCCAAAACATTTATGAATGGTTATTTGGATATCTCTCCAAAATATATGTGTGTGTGTGTGTGTGTGTGTGTGTGGTAAATGTTGATTATATATTTGGAAATTAGTTCACCAATCCATCTAAAAGTTATAATCTATAGAATTTTCTTCCAAATACTCAATATCAACCACAAGAAAGAGACACCACCTTTTTCAAAGAGATAATAACAAATTAGAAGATCTCCTCAACCAATTTTTGACTTTCTAGTTGAGCTTCAAAATTTATGTGTCAAAATTCCTCTGCTACAAGCCATCAAAGATGTCCTTATCTATATTAAGGCTATTAGAGAGTTATTCCTTAAGAAACCAAGGAGGAAGAGGTAGGATCCTCAATCCATCCATGTTATACGCCATCATCTTGTTGATCTTATGTTGGGGAAAGTTCTTACTCTTAAATATTCCAATCCAAGTAGCCTTGTAGTGAACATACATGTAAACAATCAACTGATATCAAATACTTTGATTGACTTAGGATTATCTATCAATGTCATGACTAAGGAAACAATGGAAAAACTAAATCCCCGAGAGTTACTAAGGAAACGTCTTATGGTTCTTTAGATGGCTAACAAATCCATTGTCAAACCAAAAGGAATTCTGGTGGATGTGGTAATATTAACTGACTCATGGAAGTACCCTATAGATTTCATGGTGTTTCATACAAAATATAGATTCGGTGGCTATTCCATGATCCTTGGGAGGCATTGGTTGGAAACAATTGATGCCTACAGTAGTTGTATATTAGGGGATATGACCATTACATGGACAATCCCTTTAAAAAATCACATTGTATCTGTCATCTAAACCATTCTTGGAGGCCAAGGAACCGCTTTGGTTTGATCTAAAAGAAGGGGATGCACTCTTTGGAGTTGCAAACCAACTTATTCTTACAATTGATAAAGCCTTGAAACTAAAATATCTTTATGAGGACACCATGATTTCCAACTTTATTGAAAACATTTACCCCTGAAAAGTCCAAATCAGAGTATGTCTTGAAGAATTTGACGAGAATGAACTTATTGATGAAAACTGAATTTGCAAGTATAGTACCAAGAGATGAGTCTACAAGTATAAGGCTTTATAGTGTCACATACTTGGATGATGTTTTCATTGTAGAAATTCCAAATCCTTCTATCACCATAGTGGAAATATGTCCACAACAATATTTAATTGACTTACTTCAAGTCCATGGCACTTTCGTTGCTTGGGAATATCAAGACATGAACGAAACTCCAATAATTGTTGACATCATATTTTATATCACTAAAAATTCTCATCCAATTTGATACTTCCAATGTTGAATGAATATTATCCTCAAATATATTGTTAAAACAAAGCTACATAAATTACTTGATGTTGGTTTCATGTATCCAATTTCAGATAATGAGTGGATTTCCCCACTAGACATTGTCCTTACAAAAGTTTCATTGTCTTGAAGGCATTCAGATGTTTTATCATCGAGTATCCATCTTTCATTATCAGGTTATACAACTTCTTTCACATGAATAGTTTGTTTATTAGGGACTTAGACTGATAGAAATTCCCCAACTTGTTCCATAAAGCCTTGGCCATAGCTTCCTTTGACACATTCAATAATATTGAATCTGAGAGACACAACTAGATTATGCTCTTTTCCTTCTAATCCAAATTTGCCCAGTCTTGTGTTGAAGTTCCTATAGGTGCAGTAATTGGATCCAGAGATATCCACTGATATTTTTCCATCAACATATCTTCCATCTTGAGCTTCCACAACTCAAAACTTTTCCCATTAAATTTTTTGATCTCCATTTTCGAGCCACGTGCCATTTATTTTCACCTAAAGAATCAATACTGCAGATCTCCCATTGTAACAAGGCTTATCACAAACATGAGCCAAACACCTGGCTACAAAGGAATCCCCCTGAAGCCAATAATTGCTCTGATACCAAATGAAGATTTTAACCTTGTACAATAAATTACTGCAAATAGATTCTTAAAAAAAACAAAAAGATACAATGACACACACATACGTTACACAAATATTTTACCTTGGAAACCCAAACCGGGAAAACCAACAACCTATTTAGAGATACACCTCTAATCTTCTATTCTTCATTGTTTACAATATATATATATATATATATATTGGATATCGTGGCATCCAAAATCCCTAATCCATTGACCCATATTAGTCAATAACCCTAATTCCTTAATCATAATTAGAAAAACCATCGATGGAAACCATGTGCCGAAAAACTACTAAAAACGAATGCGAAAATGCCAAAAAATAAATAAATGGGGGTGTTTCCCTAAACCCCCTGAATGGGGGGTTCTTCCCCCCTATGATCCCCCAAGTAGGGGGGGATAACACCCCCCCTGTAACCCTCGGTCGTGCCCGACACAACATGAACACTAGATCTAGTCATGCAAAGAATATAACGCATACCCAACAAATTGTTCATGAGTACCCATCATTAACCATCATGTCACCTTCAACTATGCAACATTAATATAGTGATCTATACATCAACTATCACATTCCAGGAAATCATTAGTCATCACATAAACTTCTTGTTTTTCATTTATCAATAGATTCAACAATTAATGGATAAAACCAACCACATTTACTAATGACTAGGATGAAATTATAGGAAGTGAAAAAAAATGTTAGCTCGATAGCGAAGAGGTTGACAAACCTCCCTCCAATTGAAGAGTTTTTCGCCCTTGGGAAACAAAGGAGGAATGAGTGATGGAAGAAAGAAAGGGAAGGGTGGGAAATATATAGGCTAAGGGAAGAGTATAAATATAGGCTAAGGAAAGTGCAGAGATATAGGCTAAGGATTGAAGTGTAATACAACCATCACAAAGTATTAAATAATTTATCATGCAGAGATCATTTAACAACATTCATGGAGAAAATGTGGAGAAGTATACATGAGTTACTTGTAGTTGATGAAATTAGTGAAAACAATAAATGCAATTTTGAAGCAAGCATGTGGAATCAATAGAACTTCTAGAATAACAACAACAATGGGTACAACAAGTCTTTGTAGTAGCAATAACAAGTACACAAATTCTTAGTCAGTAGAAATAACATGTACAAGAATTCTTTGTAGTAGAAGATATATCAACAAAAATTGACATGTTCAATCAACAGGGAAATATAGATCAACAACAATCAAGGATTCTAGAACTAGGAAGCTAAGAGTTGAAATGTTGTGGAATGATGAATGGTAAACTGGAAACAAAGTTATATTGTTGTGACTTTTCATGTTCTTCTTCTTTTCCTTCATGTTTCAATTTTTCCTATTTTTTTTTTTAATTTCTCTTTTAAGTGCTATGGAGAACTTACAATCAACCTCCACCCACTTTGTAAGATATTGGAATGACAATTCATTGGTCCAACAAAGTCCATGCCCTATTTGTTGAATGGTTCCAAGGACACTTGTAGCTACAGAGGCATTTCATCAACTTGAGTAGGCCTACCCATGCATCAACATTCATCAGATCTGCTAACATATTCCATGACATCTTTGTAAAGAGTTGGCCAATAGTACCTATCATGTAGAACCTTAATATAAGTCGTTTTCAAATAACCTAATAAGAAAATGCACCGCATAGTCAAATGAATGTTGTTTTATCCTAGTCCTCAAGAGCAATTTGAATTTGGTTGTAGCTATTGAGCCATCAAGGAAGGGAAAATGATTCTTCCCTAACAAGGAATCTAGTACTAGGTCAATGAAGGAAAAGTAAAGTGGTCATTTTAAGTAGCCTTATTGAGCTCCTAGTATTCCACATGCATTCACTATTCCCCCCCTTGGGTAAAATCATGAAGATGGGTGTCCATTTTGCTTGTTTTATGAGAAAACAATATATATTTTCACAAGTTCTTCAACTTCAGGTAAACAAAAGTGTTTTTTTTTTAATCCAGAATTCACTTTACAATAAAAACAAAACTTGTGAATAATTTTGTAAGCTTTTTACTGACTATTTTTCAATTTTTTTTATTGAGATTTGATATGTCAATTTGACAATTGTTTGACAGTATGTTCCTTAAAAATGAAGGGAATGATAATGAGTTATGTTTCCCCCCAACAATGTATCTATTATTAAACTTTTGTTTTTGACAAATGAAATATACTGCAACAATCTACACAGAGTCTATTTTTTATGACTATAGTTTTCAATCTAACGGATGGATATTATAATTTCTAGAATTTTTTTAAGTTGACAAAGCTGAAAAAGTTGCACATTTTAAACACATGTTTTCCCCTACTTTGTATCTATCTTAATTTTTACTTAAAAGTAAAATTTAAAAATACCCTTTTGAAGAGAACGATTTAAGGATTTTGAATATAAATTTTCCATAATTTTCCACTGTGTATTTTTAGAGATATGGATATTCCATTTTACTGAATCATAATGTCACCTGAAAATATTATGAAGTGATTTTTTTTTATAAAATTAAATAAAATTAGATAAAAACAATGAAAATGAAAACAAATTATATCCATTGAAGTTCAATTTTGCAAATGCTGGTATCAATTTTGAAACAAAATTATGAGTATTTGCAAGAGTCTACAACCTCCAAAGTTCAAGTAAGTTGGAGGAAATTCTCAGGTTCCTGCAAACAGTCTCATTTGTAGGTTTTCGGCCAAAACAATCTTTTGGACGAAAACTATTTTGTTCGGCCGAAATATATTTTTTTAACGGAATCCGTAAAAAATAAATGGATTCCTCACCTTTCTGTCGAAAAGTAGTTTTTTCGACCGAAAGGTGGGTGAGAGAATTCCGTCGGTCGGGGAAAAAGGAAGGGACGAGTCATTTCGTTTCGGTTGGCGCAAAATCATATAAATACCCTTTCAACCAAACCATTTTTACAAAATCCACTCGCTCATTTCATATTTTTGCATATGTGGATCCCCTAAGAAAAAGTTTGAATCATATTTTTTGCTACTTGGAGGATCTTTTTCGTTGTTTTGAACAAGGTTGTTGATGTTTTGAATGGAAAAAAAAATTGAATTTCAAGTTTTTATTGGAGTAACACTTTATATATTGAAGGCTTTGTTGAACATTTTTTCAAGGTGAAGACTTACTTGAACATTATTTTCAAGGTGAAGGCTTTCATAAGAAATTTCTTATTATATCAAAGGGAATTTTTTTGAGAGTAAGATTTTTTAAACATTTCTTATAAAATTCTTGATATTATTTTTGAATAATTTTTGTAACAATGAAGTTTTTCTGAAACTATTTTGAAATGTTAAATTTTTTTAATTTTTTTTAAAGATAACTATACTCATGGGAAACAAAGTGGGTGCAAGAGAAAACCTGATCGCACTCAAGATGAATCTCGCCATAACGAACAAAGGAAAGAGCATTATTGGAGAAAGAAACGAAAAACGTGAAAATATTGAAGAAAGAAACAATGATGATGTAAATAGAGATTTTCAACAAGAAGAAGTCCAACCAGGTATGCATGTACATATTGTTTATATTAAAAGTATAGAATTCAAATTTAAATTATTGTTTAAAATATAATTAATTGTAATTTGGATTTGATGTTTTTCAAAAAGCTGAAATAGATTTGTCTCATAACGTTGATGCAATCGTTGAAACCAAAATTGAAGCAAAAGTTAAATCACCTACAGGTATGTACATAAATCTAGATAATACAAGATGAACACTTGTATATAGTTTAATGAATTTATGTTCGGGTTTTGTTTTTTAATATAAACTTTAAATTTAAATATGCAGGAGAATCTATCAACATTGATGATGAAATATTAGAAAATGTTGATACTGACAAATTTGGGAAGAAAGAAGCTAAGCATTATATAAGATATCCTGTTAAGAATATGTATAATATTTTTTCAAAGATGAATCAATAATAGTACAAGATCAACTTTTTCTCTGTCTAATAAAGTCAAGAAAGTTAAAAGAAGCTACATCAATATTGGGTATTCAAAAGTTGACAAAAGATACAAAGGTGAAATGAAATGTCTTTGACAATATAACTAGTGTATTAAAAGCTTTTGGAAAATCTCAGAAAAAAGATGTAAGTGTTGCACGTAGAGTGATATAAACAACAGTTGTTTCATCTAGCAACATAAAATATCATTTGATACAACACATGGAAAAAGCGATGGGAACCTCAAGAAAAACATTGTACAAACATAGAAAATTTCAATTGCGAATATATGCAAATGATGAACTTGTTTGTTGGAAAGTTATTTCTAGACAACCCTACAAATATAGACTTGTTGAAAATGTTAAAGGATCGGCCTGTAATTTTTGGTTAATAGAATCTCGGGTTTCACCACATACAAGGGATGTGTTGCTGATGCAGACCTATCGGCCCTCGGGCCGAGATCCGCTCACAGGATCGTTCTTTAACCCCTTCAAGCCGGATCGGCTCTTTCAGATTCCCTGCTAGAATCTCCTTTCGTTCGATCCGCAGGTCCTTTTTTTCGCAGCTCGCAATCTCACGAGTTCGTGAGTCATGACTCCCAACTCTTCCTCTCCAATCTTGTGATACCCGAGATCATGAAATGGGTATAGCCCTTTATTCCGTCAGTTCCCTCCTTGCGCAACCGCCGGCTAGGCTAAGCGCTAGCACTTCTCGCCTCTCATGCCTTCGTGAGTTCAAAGGTCCAACCTTGGCACCTTTCTTTCCCAAACCCTCGAGAGGCGATGTTGACTTTTCTCCTCTCGTTCTTTCCACTCGCGACCTCGCGAGTCAAAGGGTCGAGCTCACGTACTCTTATCTCGTGAATCCCTGAGACGCAAGAGGTCAACGGGGTGTTGACTCCTCCCAATATGTGACAGTTGTCCGCCTGTCTATTTCCCGAGCCCACTGTGTGGTTCTGCCACGTGTCTCTTATGATCAAATTCGACACTTCGCGACTTCGCTTCCCGAAGCACTACCTTCATTGTATCACGACACCCGAAGTGTCGAGATCCCGAACCCCGCACTATTCCTTATCGCAACTCGTGACTTCAGGACTTTCGGGACAATAATCTCGACCTCCTGCCCACCGATATGTCGAAATGCCGAAATTTCGACACGTTGTCAACGCGTGTCCCACATGGAACTTCCCGCCTTTTCAGAGTTTCAGACTTCGCGACTTCGCGAGTCTTGATGCTGAACTTTCAACTCTTCAACCCACGAAACCCCGAATTGGTCAATGAAGGTCTGACCTCCATGTTGGTGAGTATGCCACCTGCCCACTTTCAGATGGATGGTCCTGATTCTCTTCACGACTTCGCCACTCGTGAAGTTGAAGGATTTCTCTTTATAACCTCCGATGTTTGAATCCTCGATATGGGTGATCTCACAACACATGTCCTCCCAATCTGATGGCTCAGAGTCTCTCGCTATTTCAAGATTTCGCATCTCGCGACCTCGCAAGTCTTGATGCAAAGGCTTCAACTCTTCAACTCATGAAACCCTGAAATGAGATTTACATGGATGATCCAACGACCCTTGTTGGTTCAGATCCTACGGTCCGATTCTCTTGAGATTGCACTTCAAAAAATGCTCATCGTAACCTTCTCGCTCCTCTGCAAGATCTGACGGCTTCCGAGACTTCGTGAATTCCCCTCGGAGAATTCCGACCACCCAAAGCTTCCTTGACAACTCTTGCGAAACGAACACGGTATCCCCTTTCGGAACTTGTCTTTCAGCAAAAGAATGTCACTACGCCTCATCCCGATACTTCAAGGCACTAGCCCTCTTGAGCTTTTCTTCGACGACTTCGAAGACTCTATCCCTTCTGAACTTTATCCCAACTCGATTCTTTAAAAAGACTCTTGCACACACTCCTTGCGGCAAATCCTTCAATACTTACAAGTATTGAACTCTTAGACTCTGTGCACTCTCTGCGACAACAGTCTTTCAACAGTTTCGCTCAGGTTACAAACACTGAGACTTCACTCAGCCTGTGTAGTCCTTGCACGGCTCCAGTGCTTAACTTTCACTTCTGCGAGAATGAGAACAATGTTATTCCTCCTGATATTGCAGAGACGAACTCTGACTTCTGTCAACGCACACCTTGCGGACAATTTCACTGCACTCCTTGCAGGAAAACTCTTGCTTAGACAGAGAAACAATTGAAAATCATTCTGTACTCTCCCTCTCTTCAGATTTCAGACATTTAACATAAAATCATACATTCACGCATCAAAGCAAATGCATAACAGAGAGTAAACAAGCATGAGCATAACATTCAATCATGCATACACAAAAAGTATTTGAATGCCATGAGTCTGAATCAAGCTTCATATATTAATCTCAGAACTTCTGTACATGGGTTCTTCTACACAGTTTTCTGCTTCTGCTCTCCTATTCTCTCTTCTCATAATGTTGCTTATGTTACAATGATACAAGTGAGGGTGTCTATATCTCGTTTCCCTCTTCGCTCTAAACTATCTAATCTAAAAATTCAAGTCTACCTACTTACATTCATTAGAATAAATGCCTCTTAGTCCTTCAGACGAGAGCGGGACGCTCAAGGTCTGATTACAATCAAGAAGTACTCCTTTTCTGAATTTCTTCATTTAAGTTTGGCGCATCCAACTTCGAAAGATTTCAAACAATTTATCATGTGCCAAAATGCGTTGGCGCTTGTCCTCTGCTCGTTTGATGTTGGTGATGCTCCTGCATCATACTCCCTCGCTTGAAAATTTTCATGGGCTCTTGTCCATGAGCTCTCGCACAGTCTGTCCATGTTTCTGGATTTCTGCTTCATTCTCCCAGCTGGCATCTTCAACTGGATGTCCCTTCCACTTGACCAAGTATTCAAAATATTCCCTTCTTCTGGTCCTTTTGCTAACTCTTTTGTCCAGTATGCTTTCCATCTGTGGCTTCTCTGCAACTGGCATGTGTTTAGTCCACTGAACCTCTGGTTTTTCATTGTCTGCTCCAGCTTTGTATGGGTACAAATCTGAGACATTGAATATCAGAGAAATTCCGATCCCATCGGGTAATTCAATCTCATAAGAATTTGCCCCAAATTTCTTCAAGACCTTACATGGTCCAATATTCTTCATCTTCAGTTTGTTATATGTCCCCTTCGGGAACCTTTCTTTTCTCAGATGTGCCAAAATCAAATCACCAACCTCAAATTGAAGTTGTCTCCTGTGTTGATCTTCTCTACGCTTATACTCTTGGCTCGAGTTCTGCAATCGCTCCTTCACTTGGTTGTGAAGTTCCTTCATTGCTTCTGCGAAATCCTCTGCACTAGCACTCCTAGTTGCATTCTGTTCTGAATCTCTCAATTTCGAAACTCCTCTTGGCTGCATCCCATAAACAATTTGAAATGGACTCTGCCCTATGCTTCTGTTGATTGAATCATTATAAGCAAATTCCGCCTGTGGCAGAATATTGTCCCACTGACTGTGGTGTTCTGTCACCAATCTCCTCAACAAGTCTCCCAAACTTCTATTCACAACTTCTGTCTGTCCATCTGTCTAAGGATGATAAGCTGAACTGAACGATAAGTTTTTTCCCATCTTTTTCCATAAGGTTCTCCAGAAGTGTCCCATGAACTTAGTGTCTCGATCTGAAACTATGCTCCTTGGTAAGCCGTGAAGTCGAATGACTTCTTTGAAAAATAGATTCGCAATGTGAGTTGTGTCACTGGTTTTCTGACACAGTATAAAATGTGCCATCTTAGAAAATCTATCCACCACTACAAAGATCGAGTCAAACCCTCTTTGTGTTCTTGGCAGCCCCAATATGAAGTCCATGCTGACTGCATCCCATGGCCTCTCAGGCATGGGTAACAGTTGATATAAACCTGCATTATGCCTCTTCCCTTTTGAATGCTGACAAATTCTGCATCTATCAACGAATCTTTTGACGTCTTCTCTCACTCCTAGCCAAAAATATGACTCGTTTAACTTTGAGAACATCTTTTCATGACCAAAATGCCTAGCCAATCCTCCATTGTGTTTCTCCTTCAGCAGATTCTCCCTCATGGAGCATTTTGGAATACAAAGTTGATTACCCTTAAACAGTAATCCTTCCTAGATCATATATTTTGTCCATTGACTTTCTCTGAGAATTGGATTCTCAGCTGCTTCATACGCCTCCTTAAAATCTGGATCATCTCTTTACATGTCCCTGAGATCATCAAAACCCAGTGTTTTGACTCTAAACTCCTGCAATAGCAAACATTTCCTGCTCAAAGCATCAGCAAATTTGTTAGCAGTTCTAGAAATATGCTTAGTTACAAAAGTAAAGTTGTGCATGTATTCAACCCATTTAACATGTCTTTGATTCAACTTCTCTTGTTGAGTCACAAATTGCAAAGCATGATTGTCACTGTATAAGACAAACACCTTCGGGATTAAGTAGTGTCTCCACTTCTTCAATGCCTGAATAATAGCATAGAACTCCTTGTCATACGTGGAGTATTTCACTTTCACTTCATTCAGCTTCTCGCTGAAGTATGTTATCGGCATGTCTTCTTGGCTCAAGACTGCCCCTATTGCAAATCCACTTGCATCACATTTTACTTGAAATGTCTTTTTAAAATCTGGCAACACCAAAATTGGTTGTTCCGTGATTTTATTCTTCAACAAATTGAAGCTTTTCTTAGCCTCTTCTGTCCAGTGAAAAGACTTGTGTCTCTTCTTCACTGTGTCCATCATTGGTGCAGTAATTCCACTGAAATTCCTGATGAACTTCCGGTAGAAACTAGTCAATCCATGAAAACTTCTCACCTCAAATATACTCTTCGGTGATGGCCAATTCTTAATTACCTCCACCTTATTTGGATCCATCCTCAATTTGTCTACAGAAATAACAAACCCCAAATAAATGAGCTCTGTCTTCATGAATGAGGATTTATTCATATTTATCAGCAACTTCTCTTATTGTAGCCTCTGCATCACTGTAGCCAAATGTTTCAGATGTTCTGCCTCTGTTTTACTGAAAATCAGTATGTCATCAAGATACACAATGACAAATTTTCCGATGAAATCCTTCAGGACTTCGTTCATCAATCTCATGAAAGTACTTGGCGTGTTTGTTAAGCCAAACGGCATAACAAGTCATTCATACAACCCTTCGTTGGTCTTGAAGGTTGTCTTCCATTCATCACCTTCTCTCATACGAATCTGATGATATCCACTTTTCAAATCAATCTTTGAAAAAAAATCAGCTCCACTCAAGCAATCCATCAAATCATCCATCCTTGGCAATGGAAATCTGTACCCGATGGTTATCTTGTTGATCACTCTTGAGTCAGTACACATCCTCCAGCCTCCATCTTTCTTCGGACTGAGCACTGTCGGAACAACACATGGACTCAAGATTTCTCTAACCAACCCTTTGTCCATTAAGTCCTGGACCTATCTTTTGACTTCTTCATTCTCCTGTGGCGTCAATCTGTACACTGCTTTGTTTGGTAACCTAGATCTAGGTATGAGATCAATATGATGACTCACACTTCTGATCGGTGGCAACGAACGAGGTAGTTCGTCCACTACTATGTCAGCAAACTCTTCCAACAGTTTCTGAACCTCTTCCGGTAAATCATCTACCCTTGTACTATTTTAAACAATTTTAGGCTTCCTGACCACAATGAATTGCAATTCCTCCTTCTTCTTAACATCTGTAAGAAGTTATTTCCCACTCATGAGAAGTACAGTGTTGCTTACTTCAGGTTTCACCTCTTTGTCTTTGATTGGAAGCAACATGTGAGTTCTCCCATTCTTCTCTAGGGTGTATGTGTTCTTCCTCCCATCATGAATCACATTCCTGTCATATTGCCATGGTCTACCCAGCAATAGATGACAAACATCCATGGGAATGACATCACAGAGTATTTCATCTCTATATCCTCATATTTTAAACTCAACTAAACATTGTTTAGTGACATTTACCTGATGTCCTTTTTGTAGCCATGAAACTCTGTATGGGCTCGGATGTTCAATAGTCTCCAACTCCATCTTTTCTACCATCTCTGTAGAAATGAGATTATATGTGCTACCACTATCCACAATGACTTTGCATACCCTGTCCTTGGTTTTGCAAGCAGTCTGAAAAATTTTGTTCCTTTGCACTGGATTCTCCACCTCCTTTTCTGGCGTTAAGAGAACTTTTTGCATCATCGGCGATCTTCCACCTTCAGCATCCTCTGCCTCAACATTCCACCTCTGTGCTTCGGTAATGTGAGTCTCACCACCTTCTTTATTTTTTTCTGGACATTCATAATATTTATGTCTGAATTTTCCACATGTGAATCATTTCACCACTCCACCTCTTCCTCTTCCTCTACCTCTGGTACGAGGAAAAATGTTTCCATAAGCATACTGACCTTTCTGTTCGGTATAATGCCCTCTCTGCGATCTTCCACCTCTCTCAGTTTGAGTTTGAGGTTTCTTCCACTCTTCCTTGGGTTTCTGATTCCTATCCTGGGCAACTGATTTGCCTCTAGGATGACTTCTGCCTCGGCCTCTTTGACCTTGTTTTCGGCTCAACTTCTCTTCAGCCTTTAGAGCCATCTGATAAGCATCTTCCACCATTCGGATGGTCATCATGCTCATCTCATCCTGAATGTCGTATCTCAGACCATTCATGTACCTGGAAACTTTTTCATCATCACTTTCGCGATGAATTGCCCTGATGTTCAGCCTATAGAATTCTTTAGTGTACTCCTTTACTGTCATCAACTTCTGTCTCAAATTCTGCATTCTCCGAAACAGAGTAATTTGGTAGTCCCTGGGAATGAATTTTTCCTTCATCTTCGCGATCATCCTATCCCAACTCTTGATTTTCTACTTGCCTTTGCAGCGTCTGTCAGCTTGTAGCTCATCCCACCACAATGTTGCATGTCCTTTCAACCTTGTGACAGCATGTTTGACCTTTTTTTCTTCCTCGACATCTTCATAGTCAAAATATGTGTCCAGAGCTCTAATCCAATCTAGAAGCTCTTCAGCATCCAGGTTTCCTTCGTATACTGGAATATCCATTTTCGCCTTAGCACCCATTCTTGCAACAGCCCTAATAAGGCGTTCATTTGCTGCATCTTCTGTTGTGACTTCTTCTCTTTCATGTCCAACTTCATTTTCACTTTTGGAATCACTAACATCTCCAACACCAGCTATACGCCTCTGTGTTGTCTCCATGTCTTTGAGTCTGGCGCGTATGTCACGCGTCTCTCTTTCCATGGCTAGATTTGGCACCTGCTTACCCCTTCCTCTCGACATTTCCCTATCCTCTGGCGGATCAGGTGTTTGCCTGTCTCTTCTTCTCGGCGGCATGGATGAGATTCCTTTCTCGCTTTCCCTATCTGAAGTATACAAATAGAATCAAGCTCTGATACCAAAACTGACGCAGACCTATCGGTCCTCGGGTCGAGATCCGCTCATAGGATCATTCTTTAACCCCTTCGAGCTAGATCGACTCTTTCGGATTCCCTGATAGAATCTCCTTTCGTTCGATCCACAGGTCCTTTTTTTCGCAGCTCGCAATCTCGCGAGTTCACGAGTCGTGACTCCCAACTCTTCCTCTCCAATCTTGCGATACCCGAGATCATGAAATGGGTATAGCCCTTTATTCCGTTAGTGCCCTCCTTGCGTGACCGCCGGCTAGGCTAAGCACGAGCACTTCTCGCCTCTCGCGCCTTCGCGATTTCAAAGGTCCAACCTTGGCACCTTTCTTTATCGAACCCCCGAGAGGCGATGTTGACTTTTCTCCTCTCGTTCTCACCACTTGCGACTTCGCGAGTCGAAGGGTCGAGCTCACGTACTCTTATCTCACGAATCCCCGAGACGTGAGAGGTCAACGAGGTGTTGACTCCTCCCAATATGTGACAGTTTTCCGCCTGTCTATTTCCCGGGCCCACTGTGTGGTTCTGCCACGTGTCTCTTATGCCCAACTTCGGCACTTCGCGACTTCGCTTCCCGAAGTGCTACCTTCATTGTATCATGACACTCGAAGTGTCGAGATCCCAAACCCCACACTATTCCTTATCGCAACTCACGACTTCGGGACTTTCGGGACAATAATCTCGACCTCATGTCCACCGATATGCCGAAATGTCGAAATTCTGACACATCGTCAATGCGGGTCCCACACAGAACTTCCCACCTTTTCGGAGTTTCGGACTTCGCGAGTCCTGATGCTAAACTTTCAACTCTTCAACCCACGAAACCCCGAATTGGTCAATGAAGGTCTGACCTCCATGTTGGCGAGTATGCCACCTATCCACTTTTAGATGGACGGTCCCGATTCTCTTCGCGACTTCGCCACTCGCAAAGTTGAAGGATTTCTCTTTCTAACCTCTGATGTCTGAATCCCCGATACGGGTGATCTCGCGACACATGTCCTCCCAATATGATGGCTCAGAGTCTCTCGCTATTTCGGGACTTCGCACCTCGCGATCTCGTGAGTCTTGATGCAAAGGCTTCGACTCTTCAACTCACGAAACCCTGAAATGAGATTTACGTGGATGATCCAACGGCCCTTGTTGGTTCAGATCCTACGGTTTTATTCTCCCGAGATTGCACTTCGAAAAATGCTCACCGTAACCTTCTCGCTCCTCTGCAAGATCTGACGGCTTTCGGGGCTTCGCGAATTCCCCTCGGAGAATTCCGACCGCCCAAAGCTTCCTTGACAACTCCTGCGAAACGAACATGGTATCCCCTTTCGGAACCTGTCTTTCAGCAAAAGAATGTCGCTGCACCTCCTCCCGATACTTCAAGGCACTATCCCTCTTGAGCTTTTCTTCGACGACTTCGAAGACTCTATCCCTTCTGAGCTTTATCCACAACTCGAGTCTTTAAAAAGACTCTTGCATGCACTCCTTGCGGCAAATCCTTCAATACTTCCAAGTATTGAATTCTTAGACTCTGTGCACTCTCTGCGATAGTAGTCTTTCAACAGTTTCACTCAGGTTACAAACACTGAGACTTCACTCGGCCTGCGCACTCCTTGCACGGCTCTGGTGCTTAACTTGCACTTCTGCGAAAATGAGAACAATGCTATCCCTCCTGAGCTTGCAGATATGAACTCTGACTTCTGTCAACGCACACCTTGCAAACAATTTCACTGCACTCCTTGCAGGAAAAACTCTTGCTCGGAAAGAGAAACAATTGAAACTCATTTTGTACTCTCCCTCTCTTCAGATTTCAGACATTTAACATGAAATCATACATTCACGCATCAAAGCAAATGCATAACAGAGAGTAAACAAGCATGAGCATAACATTCAATCATGCATACACAAAAAGTATTTGAACACCATGAGTCTGAATCAAGCTTCATATATTAATCTCAGAACTTTTGTACATGGGTTCTTCTACACAGTTTTATGCTTCTGCTCTCCTATGCTCTCTTCTCATAATGTTTCTTATGTTACAATGATACAAGTGAGGGTGTCTATATCACATTTCCCTCTTCGCTCTAAACTGTCTAATCTAAGAATTCAAGTCTACCTACTTACATTCATTAGCATAAATGCCTCTTAGTCCTTTAGACGAGAGCGGGATGCTCAAGGTTTGATTACAATCAAGAAGTACGCCTTTTCTTAATTTCTTCATTTAAGTTTGGCACATCCAACTTCAAAAGATTTCAAACAATTTATAATGTGCCAAAATGTGTTGGTGCTTGTCCTCCGCTCGTTTGATGTTGGTGATGCTCCTGCATCAGTTGCAATGAAAAATAGCATGAAAAAAATACAAAGAACATACAAAACATATATTGTCAATGACACAAATAGAATTGTTCAATAAGTTCAAAGAAGAGCACAAAGAAGTTAAAATTTTCATCAATACATTTGTGCAACAAAAACCATGGTTTGTTAGACCCATCATTGTTCGTGACACTTGTTGTTGTCGTTATCATGTGGAATTTGAGTTATATTATGACACTTTTCTTGATTTTGGTAAAAATTTATGGGCAAGTTCACCTCCTTCCATATTACGTGCTTTATATCTAAAATTATATGTGAAAGAGAAGGTAATGAATTATTTTACCAAAAAAAATGTGTTGGTGGAAAGAAATGTGATCATTGTGGAAATCTAAGTTTGTTTCACTCAAAGTATCCTATTGATATGAATGATCAATCCTTGTCTAATATAACAATCAATTGGAAGAGATATGAATATATTAACAGCACGACTCCACATTCTTCAAATGTTATTTCCAAAAGGATTGATTTGAAAGTAGATAAAATATGCGTGATAGATTTTTTGAAGAAGTTTGAGGAAGAAATTTATAAATACACCAAGCATTCACATAGAGCTCGATGGAAAGACCTACAATTCAAACAATCCGGTGAAGTGTTTCCACCCGGAACATTTTTTTATGTAGTTGATTTTGCGGAGAATTACACATTCGTTGCACAAAAAGAAATACAGAGTGAATATTATCATTTTGATCAAGTCACTATATTTGTCCAAGTTATATATAGACATGCTCAACAGAGTGTTGATAACATAGAAATCACCAATGACAATTGGCATGTTATTAAAGAATATAATTTTTATATAAGTGATGATCGAGCACACGATACACATTATGCACAACATTGTTTTGATAAATTTTATGATTCATTGAAAGAACGTGGGATTGGATTCGATCGACATTGGATATGGTCAGATGGATGTGTGGGTCAGTTCAAATCTTCACGATCATTTTATTGGTTGTGTCATCTTCACAAGAAATCAAACATTACACATTGTTGGAATTTCTTTGAGACTGGTCATGGAAAAGGAGAGAACGACGGTGCGGGGGCAAGTGTAAAATGAGCACTTCGAAGTTATCAGATGAACCCTCATGCCAATCGATTTGAATCCGCTGATAAAGTTGTTGAATGGTGTAAACTGGCGCTAAGCCATGAAAATAATCCTTCAAGGGATGTGTGTAGGTGTGTGTATATATATGTTACACATGTACACACGATATTTTTATTCACACATTCAAATTTATATGATCTTCAATCATGTTCTTGATAGATTTCAAGTTATCAGGTTCTTGTTTTGTGCATATTTTTATGGTATGTTGGAAACCAAGATGTAAATAGATCAATACCATATGAGGTTGGTACAATATATGGGACAAGAAAAGTGCATTCAGTTAAAACAAAACGCTATCAAGATGGGTTTGCATTTGATAGAAGAAATGAATCTTGTTTTTGTTCAGTTTGCATAGAGGACACGAAATCCATAGATATTTGAGAAAATGAAAATGTGGAATATGTTAGAGCTTGGAGATATACTGAACTTAATATAAAAGGGAAAATGCCACTTGCAAGCTCAAACGAGATGGAATCAAATGAAACTATAGTGTCAATTGATAACAATACAGTTTCTGATCTTGTTAGAGAAGGTAATTTATGTTTCAATTGTTTGAAAATATATTTGTTAAATATGTAAACAACTTGTAGATGTACTTGTAAGTTGGATATATAAAATTTATGTATAGTATATGAGTTTAATGGAACGTGCATGTGTTCTAATCTAACAAGAACTGCTTGTTGGAACATGTCGAATTATTTGCAGGAGATGTCTTTGTCGTGGTTGTACCTATAGACAACACTGAAAACGTGAATATTATTTGATGTGATGCACAGAAAAAAAGATGAGGTTATTAGAATATTTTGATGATAACGGTTTTATATATGAAAGAGGATCCATCATATTGAAAGACTATTTTTTTCAAGAAACCCATCAAACCGATAGTCATGTTCACTTTCAAGACTATCAGTCGGATGTCATAAATTGTCAATATAGTCATTTGGTATGTGCAACGTGCATAAAGTTAATAGAGGTTCAATTAAGGAAAAAAAACAAAATTTGGGAAATGGAAAATGTCAAAATTCAACCATGAACAAATAATTGAAGATGGAATACCATTACAATTTCTTTAAAAACAAGTGGCATACATTGCAGATTTTTTTTTTATTTTGCATTGAAAGTACACGTATTTATGGATATCTAGGATTCTAGAGTCATCTTGTTTAGTTTACTTTCGTGGTCCATTCAAATAAGGAACTATATTTTTTATGAATTATAACTTACCGTGTTTTTTTTACAATTTTGTTCATAAAACTAGATCTGAATTGGTCAATTCAAAATTATTAAATATTTGGATCCCCATATGTCCTCTAGACCACTTAAGGGATGAGATAACATGCTCTATATTTTCTATCCATGCCCCGAATTTGATCTTGTTTGGTTTTTAATACCATGTTCATTCGAGTAAGGTGAGTTTAATGAAATGTTTTTCATGTACTTCTTTATTAAACACAATTTCGCACATATAACTAGATCTCAATTATAATTTATGTTCGGGTTTAAAGGGTTTAAAGGGTCTCATATATTTCAAAATATGAGGTTGCAAAATCTGCAAAGAAGTTGCAAAAGCCTATAAAGTCTCTGACATAGCCATGAGGGGAAGTTCATAGCAAACCAACAATTTTCTGAAGTCTTGCAGTAATGATGATAGCAAGGATTATTATTATTCAAGTTCGGGTTTATTGGAAGAGATAAAGTGTCAATTCGCTTCTTTTCATTTACCTGTGTTGATCACTCATTTGCAATCCATTCCAATCAAATAATACTTCCACTTCTCACTTAAGTTTTTCCATGTGAATGAGATTCTTTGAATTAATGGAATGTTGAGTGGATACAAAATATCCTATTATCATTGAGATACTTTAAAGTAATGGAACATTTTTTATTTGATGGTAATTTTATCGTTTACCATTTAAAAGAGATACTTTAAAGTAGTGGAATAAGTTAAGTTTTATTTGATAGTAATTTTCGTAATTTAAAGCTTAATTTTTTATGGTTTTTTTTTTAAATAGATTAATTAAATAATTAATTTTTCATGATATCTAGAAGATTGTTTTTTTTATGACATGGAATATTATATTGTAATTACATCCCTTTAAAATCAATTTAAAAGTATGACGACTCTTGTGAATTTTTTTTATGTTTTTGATACATTTTAACTGTCACATGGAATTTGGAATATTTCATATCCCACTCAATTATAAACTTGTACATAAGTTTAACCATGAAGTATAATCCCTACTTACAACTATTCAAAGTACCAATCACTTATAAAATGACTAAATATAAAATGAAGCAATTGATCATCATTGTCATTATCCCACCACATGATAGAGAGAACATCATAAGAGTGTTGTAGATATTGGATTAAATACAATGCAATCATTATGATCTGCACAAGACATAGCCCATAAATATGTTGCATATGCAATATTGAGTTCAAAATTTTCAAAAACATGTGTAAGAAGAAATAGATTCTTTCAAAATATTCTGAAATTTGAAAATGAAGTTCCCTAATAGTTCAGGTGAGCTATTTTGTATGTCCATATATCAACTTAATGTGTTTGTAAAGTGAGAAATAAGGGAAAATTAAGAAATAAGTTGGAGGATCTAAAGTAACTTACCATGTTGTATATCTTAAACTATTGCACCCTAAGTACTCTAAAACCATAAAAAAACACAATTAACCTTGTTGGAGTTAATTCACACACACCTAGGATTTATTTTTCCTAAGCTTTTTCCTTGTTTATTAGTCATAATTAGTCATTATACAGTCTCCTATATTTTAGGAGAGAATATTCCACCTAGAGAATATTCCACCTAGAGAATATTCTCTTTCAGTTGACACTTCAGTTTGACTAGTTGAGTTGAGTTTAGATGTTGCATTGGTTTTGTCACCACGCTACATTGGGATCATCACCAACTCACTACTCTTTGTTCAGTTAGTTAACTGAAGACTAGTTGACTAGTTAACTCAACTAGGTGGCAGTTCACTCCCGTAACTGCCTGAGAGACTAGACTAGGTGGCAGTTCACTCCCGTAACTGTTGGTGTGCGTCCAGATCACTCTAGAACACCACTATGGCTCATTATTTACTCATGTATCCTATATCTATTGTAAATTATTCACTCTTTATGAGTGGAATACAATTAATGAGAATTCTTCCATTCTTTCTATCTTGCTTATTCTTTCTCAATTTCTCTCTGCAAATGTGTGTGGTATTTTCTAGCTAGATCTATTATGTGCAGGTTCAACACATTTACATGGTATAAGAGCCGACGGACTACTAAGAAAAATATACACCAAATCATTTTTTGTAGGTACAAAAGATTGAAGACAACAAAAAGATGGATTATTCGTCGGAAATACTTCTCACGCCTCATAAATATTTGGAATGGAAGCCAAAAATTTTGTTTCATCTTAGATGCAGAGGCTTGAACCAAATAACTATGGTAATGGAAGTAGAGTCTGATTCTATCGATGAGAAAAATGACTTTCTCAATAGACAAGATATGGCCATAGGAAGTATCGGCATGTCTATTTCTCCCAAACTTTTCCATCAAGTATATGAAGAATCACAAGGATCAACTCCAAATGAATTATGGACCAGATTGGAGGTTCTATTTGGGAATAAATAATATTGTGAAGATTTCATGCAGGAGGTTGAATAGATAGAGCCACAAGAGAATCCATAAGAAGATCAAGCCTCTTATTATGAAGAGTCTTCTACAAAAGTATTTGCAGAAATTTGTATTCCATTAATTGAAGATGATGTCTACTCCATTTCAGATTTGTTTTCTGAAATTAATGTGGAAGATATATGGCATGCATCTCAAGAGTCACATGTAGACACTTTTGCATGCACCATGCATGCATCTCAGGAGTCAAAAAGGGAGCCACACACATCAAATGCCATTCTGATATTTTTTGAGAAACATTTGCATAAACAAATTAGATATTTGAATTCCTCTTGGGAAAATATCCAATTTCAAAAAACAAATCATCCGAAACGGAGTCTGGAAAGTGAAGTTATGATCGTTTTAAAATCAACAAAAATTCAACATTTTTCTAGAAACGGTCGCACGGTTTTTCAGAATTTCATCCAACATTTATTTGGATGTTGTTCATTACAAGAAGATAAAGTGGATATGTGTGGAAATCTCAATGGTTCATATACTTCATCAGATCCGTGCAGACATCTACATCTTCAACAAAATCTTCAACGAGCACAAACTTGCACAGTTGCGAGGTCTTCTTGGAGTGAAAGATATGGTTGCTTAGCAACTACCTTTTGTTCCTTATCATTTTTTATTTTATGCATTGTAATTTTAGGGGAGGTTTTCTTCCCATGAGGTTTTTCCTCTTTCCTCGTTTAGTTCAGTGTATCTTTTGTATTTGGGTACCTAACATGGCCTCGTAGCCGGGACCCATTCTTTATTTTCACCATAGTGATGTTCAGGGGGGGTGTTGAAGTTACTTCACACACACTTAGGATTTATTTTTCCTAAGGTTTTTCCTTATTTATTCATCATAATTAGTCATTATCCAGTCTCCTATATTTTAGGAGAGAATATTCCACCTAGAGAATATTCTCTTTCAGTTGACACTTCAGTTTGACTAGTTGAGTTGAGTTTAGATGTTGCATTGGTTTTTTCACCATGCAACATTGGGATCATCACCAACTCACTACTCTTTGTTCAGTCAGTTAACTGAAGACTAGTTGACTAGTTAACTCAGCTAGGTGGCAGTTCACTCCCGTAACTGCCTAAGAGACTAGACTAGGTGGCAATTCACTACCGTAATTGTTGGTCTGTGTCCAGATCACTCTAGAACACCACTATGGATCATTATTTACTCATGTATCCTATATCTATTGTAAATTATTCACTCTTTATGAGTGGAATACGGTTAATGAGAATTCTTCCATTCTTTCTATCTTGCTTCTTCTTTCTCAATTTCTCTCTGCAAATGTGTGTGGTATTTTCTAGCTAGATCTATTCTGTGGAGGTTCAACACATTTACAAACCTGTATAGCATTAAAAAAAAATGAAATAAATCTATGCATACAAGTGTTAAAAGAATATACTTCTTCCTACTTACTTCCAAGAGGGAGATTTTATATGGGTATATGAAGTGGCTTCGGAGGTTGAAAGATAAAAAAAATTAGGTGAGGATTATTTTTATTTAGAATTGAAGCATTTGTATGACTATATTATTTTAACACTTCTTTGAGCTAGATTCAGTGAAATAATGAAGACCTCTTGGAACTATCTTCAAACAAAAGAGATCTAGATATCCATTGGTTCAAAAACCAATTGAAATTGCATGTGAATAATTATTTTCTCCCCAAACCATCTTCCATATTCATGGAAGGTGTGTTTCCATTATAGGTGAAAAAATACAAGATGTAGAGAAACATGTAGCCTAGAAGAGTCCATTGAAATAAACTGCTAGGGCTTATCTAAATCTATTGATAGAATATTATCTTAAACCAACATTACCAAATATTCATGATATTTATGTGTTTGGATATGTCACAAAATTGGGTGATATAGTATGATTACAGAGCTTCATTTAATTAAAAAAAAAAACAAGCATATGAAACATGGCACATAGTTTAACCAATGTTTGGCACAATGTATTTCATTATAGTTGATTATGGAAGTTGTTGAATATATATAAAGAGTAGTCTTGTGTAAGATGAAATTTATGTTGTATATTGAAAGACCACTATTTTCATAGTGTTGTTGTCTTTGTAGCTAGTTTACCTCCTTTGCAAATCCTTTTTTACCATTTTATGCAAGCATGATTTGTTTTCTAGAGAAAAATTATTTTCCATTTCTGCTACAAAATTAGAAGTATTTTTATACTGAAAATTGAAATTTGTCTCAATGCAAGCCACAAAAGGTAATTGGTAAGGTGCATTGATTAATGAAGTATAGACAAATCCTCATGGTCTTGTCACCCTTCAAATATGTTTGTAAAATGAGTGATATAGTTGCACATGATATATGATATTTCAAAATTAATCTTGACCCTTTAGATCTCATATATTTCAAAATTATATGATATTTCAAAATTAAACCCTTTAATTTATATTGAAATAAATCATTTTTAATTTCAGCACATTATCATAGAACATAAATTTCTCTTTCATCATCATAAACAATATAAGTCATTTAGAAAAATCAAAGATCAAACAATAAATTGATATTTTGAGCTCAATATATATAGTTCTATATATATATATATATATATATATATATATATATATATATATATATATATATATATATATATATATATATATATATATATATATATATATATATA
>JASDQU010099950.1:306903-330297 GCA_032191745.1 Picea mariana
AAAAGAAACATAGTTGCAGTAGCTACACACCCAAATACATAGGTTCCAAAGGCATTTTAGTCTAATAACAAAAAATAAGAGGCAATTAACATTTAACTCCAAAATTCAACTCTAAGCCATCGCTGACATAGATCTCTTCATACCTGAAGAAAAAAATAATAAATAAATTCTCAAATTTAAAATTTAAACATTTTAAATAAAATGTACACACACCTCTAAAATGATATTTAGATAAATAAACAAACTATGTTTCAAACAAAATTGGCATACCTGAGGTGTTTAGGTTTCATCTTCAAACATCCATGTTATTTTTCCACCAAGAATGTAAACATCAATGTAACAATAAAAAGAAAAACCAATAACACATATTAGCATATACTTTATTAGCAAATATTTTAAAGATATTTAACTTTATTAAATAAGCAATGAGAAAGAATAACATACCCAAGCAAATCATCATGAATAACATAACCATGTGAGCAAGAAAAACATACCCAACCGGAGTTCCACGAATATAAGATTATTGCTCTTTTTTTTATTATAAGTTTTTGGGATTTTATTTTGAACCAAACTTACATCACAAAGTTCCCAAACTTCCAAAACAGTTACTCTCCATATTAAGCCATTATTTGCATAAATCTTTAATTTTTTGCTACTCATTTTATAACCAAACATTCTTTCAAAATTTTCTACATGATCTAAACAAAGTAAGATCATATCTAGCATATTTTTAAAGAGAAAAATTGTGTTTGGTAACCAATCTTAGTGTTCAGAGTTATATAATACCCTGAAAATGAATTCACTTGTGTATGCAGAAAGTTCACAAATCTCCATATTAACCCATTCTTCCAGGAAAATACTTATCTCCTCTTTCTGTGATGGAATATATGTTCTCATATAATCAAATTCTCTTTCGAATTAAAGAACTCACAAATCTACATATTAAGTCATTCTTCCAGGAAAATACTTATCTAGGAAAGTTCACAAATCTCCATATTAAAAATCATTCTTCCAGGAAAATACGTTTCTCATCTTTCTGCGGTGGAATAGATGTTCTCATATAATCAAATGTTCTTTCAAAAATGCATGTACATCATGATCTAAAGATAATTACTTGACCATATATACATGCATATTTTTAAAGAGAAAGGTTGGTGTGAAATTGATAAGAAGTTATTGTTCAAAGTTTATTAATACTACAATAATGAATTCGGTTAGATGCACATGCAGAAAACACAAATCTGGACATATATTAAGTCATTCTTCAAAAACCATAAATCTTTCATCTTTCTACATGTTAGAATTTTAGTGAGATATGGCTCATGTATTCCTTTTAAATTTTCTATCAACAATTACTTGAACCATAACTATTGAAGCAAACCAAGATCACAAGAAGAGGATCCATGCACAAGTACACAAGAAGTATCCTAGGAAACCCTTCTCAACAAGGGAAGAAAACCCAGCTAATCCTTTGCTATATTCCTCAAGAGAAAGACCTCCCACACCATCACCAAAACTAACACACAAGAGGGTGCTGCAATTCTCATAATTTCAGACCAAAACTTCTGAAATCATGAGATGACACAATGATAAGTGTGTTTCCTCAATGGGATTCACCTTTATTTATATAAGACTTCACATCAAATGATGTGTCTATTGGCATAATAGGGTCGACCTTAATAACTCAAAATATAATTAATAATTACCATATTAATTATCTTTTACATTAATTATTAATCACATTAAGGTGGGGACGACCTGTACCATTTACATTACAATTAGGGTTACAGGCAGGTCTGACTCTTGAACAATATAGCAAGGGATCTTGTACACCCACTAGTGCTCATCCACTAGGGTCACATCCATAGGGATGTCCATATCTCTGGCTCACTACATTACACAAAAGAACCACTTCTTCACTATTGCTCAGCCACTAGGATCACATTCACCTGTGCTCGTCCACAGGCACGTCCACTCAATAGATCTTCTTTCTCACTGGATTACACAAGAGAGTCATCTAGAGTTTCTCATCAACTCTTCTACTCAAAGGAGGCTAATACATCATCTTCATTTATGTTCTCATGACGATGCACCCAACACTTTGGGACTTCACACGTTCAACTTGTGCCCAGCCACAGGCACGCCCAACTTAGCAGATCTCCTTTCTCACTGCGCTAAATAGGAGAATCATTTGGAGTTCTTCTCAAATCTTTGTAAGGAGGAGGCCATCTCTACGTTTCAGCTCTGTCTCATATAGGAACCACACACCCTTCTCAGGGGCTTTCTCTTAGGTTTGTAAGCTGGAGAATACCTCACATATTTGTAATGATCAACATCTCTTAGGTTTGTAAGATGGAGAATGTATCACATAGTTGCAATCATCAACACTACATGGGATGTATTCATATTACATATAATCAAATGCTCTTTGAAATATGCATGCTTCATGATCTAAACATAAGTGAGATCATGTGTACATAGCTTATCTGTAAATCTAGAAATGTTGGTTTGTGGTTAGTAAGCAATTAGTTAAGAGTTTGACAATACCCCAAGAAGGAATTCACTTTGCTGTATGAAGAAAACACAAATCTCCATATTACACCATTCTTGGACAAGAAGGAAATGAATGCAATCGAAGAAAATTTAGAATCTTTCACTTTTCTGATGTGGGATAGAGTATGTTCTTAGATAACCAAATGCTCAAGTTCAAAATTGTCTGCATCATGATCTAAAGTTTAAACATAAATAAGATCATGAATAAGATCGTGTAAGCATATTTTTAAATCTAGAATAGTTCTAGTTCACACTCATGATCTAATCTTAAATAAGATCATGTATCTAGCATATTTTTAAATCCAAGAAAATTTAGAATCATCATGATCTCAAATTTAAACATAAATAAGATCATGTAAACATATTTTTAAATCTAGAATAGTTCTAGTTCACGCTCATGATCTAAACTTAAATAATGTCATGTATCTAACAAATTTTTAAATCCAAGTGAAATTTTAGAACTTCCATCTTTCTTATGTGGGATCTAGATTTTATTCTCATATACTGCAATGTTAGAATTCAAAATTACCTGCATCATGATCTAAACATAAATAAGATTGAATGTATCTAGTATATTTTTAAATCTATAAAAGTTTTTCCGTGCCCATAATCTAAAGTTAATTAAAAGTGTATCTAGCATATTTTTAAATCTAGAAAAGCTAGTTCATGCTTGGTAAGAAACTAATGAAGAGTTTGACAATATACCCAAAGAAATAAGGGAAGGTTGAACCTTACCCATTATTTCCCTTCAAATATATACCATTTTAGAAGATGACAAACTTATATAGGAGTTATGTATATTTCAAAATGATTGATCGAAGCGTTGAAAAATTATATAGACATCGGTTGAGTAACTCTTCTATTAATAGAAAATGATTAATTAAAATGTTGATCAAACAAAACTTCAATTTTGCTACAAGTACATATTTCAACTACTGCAAAACTTAAATATTGCATCATTCAAAAGGAAAAATTTTAGAAGAGAAGTTTTGTATCATGTGCAATCTGTAATGTAACTAAAAAAATTGAAAAAAGTTAAAAAAAAAAAAAATACATGTTCAACATATATAAGCTTGAACACTTATATATATAAATCACAGCATAAAAACAAACTAAAACTCACAAATGTGCAATGTACATACATTTAAGCATCATAATGAATAGACACATCCTTCTTAGGTATGGATGCATCCTCCTCAATCTTATTCTCCTACATTCTCTTCAAGAACAGTCTCAGACACTCTCTTCTCCACGTTGCTCTATAACACATTTCAAATTTGTACATTTGAAAATTAAAATTAAATTATTTTAACACATTAAATTGTAGTTTTAAATTTTGAAACATGTAATACCTATGATGTACCAACCTGAATATCACCATCCATAGAAGAGGATGGCATTACCATGATCGGTTGAGTCATGGTCTTACCCACAAGACCCTAAGATTCAATAAATTATATATTGTAAGACATTTTTCTTTTAAATTAATAATTTAAATGACATTGCAATTTTCATATATAACTAAATTTGTTTTCAACATGCAATTATACCTATGAACTCCCACCCTCTTCAAACTCTCCCAATGAAAATTGGGACAAGCCTTCCCAATTAGTGGGAGACAGAATGGTAATATGTGAACAACGCAACTGATAATTTTAGAGTTCAATGTGTTCACATTAATACAAAAACATAAGTTTCTTGCATATTGATTCTTCAACAAGGTGTGAAGATTGGATAACTGAAGTGCTCATATATGGATATTTTTAAACACATACCTGATTCAACCCATTCAAATTTGAACTCGATGAATCAAGTCCCCTATTTACTGGAGATCCATTTAACATATGACCAAACTGCAATTAATGACAATAACAAATCAATTATTTCTAAAGATATAATGATATGTATCTATATCTAGAACTACAAGAAAACTATCTTCAAATGCGTGAAAAATTTACCAATTGTAACACATACCAATTCAGTGTTTGGTTCATCATTATAAATTAACTCCTTCCAACCATTGCGGGAAAATTTTGCATACTCCCGTATATCTTCTATAGACATGGAATCGATCTCCTCATATGTTTTGTAAACAAAATTGGTTCGAGAATTGGCTTCAATTCTCTGACGGTTCAAACCGACATCAACACCATAAAAATTTGATTCTAAATTTTCTCTGATTGCATTCCTGGCCTCCTTGCAAACATCTAATGTAGCTCGCATCTCTTAATGTGAGGCAAATTCCCTTGTTGGATGAGATACCAAAGGTAGTGGAGGTCTATGCAATGCTCCATTTCGATATGCCCCTTTCCGATCATATGTTCGTCATTTACCAACCCCATAATAATTGGATGGTAGGTTGGTATAAGCAGTGTGCATGCCCATGAAAAACTCTATATAAAAGAATCTAGCAAAGTAATGTGGAACATCATCATTCCACGAAAAATTTCCATATGCTGCCAAAAATATATTATAAAAATGTTTTGCTATCAACATCTTTCGCTTTGGTCCCTCTTTGAAATTGAACATAGAAATTGCATCTTCTTTTGAAACTCTACTTTTTACTACTTTCCATTTATCGGGGCCCATCACCTCTGAATTTAGTCTCTTCATCAAATTGATGAAACTATAATTCGTTCGCCCCATCTTTTGATATGCATCAATAAAGTTATGCAATGAATGAAAAACAATCTCCAAGATTTGTTTACTGTCTCTAGGGAGATCCAAGCACCTCAAATCATTTTCCAGCATGCTTTTAACAAATGAGAATTGTTAAAGAGTCATTGCTTCAACATACCCTTCCCAAGGAAGCTCGTCACCAACATCTCAAGGATAGGTGGACGTAGGTGTGTAATCTTCGGTTTCTTGATAACGCCCCCTTAATCCACCTTCACCCTCTTCACCAACATTGGAATCTTCATGATAACCACTCTCTCTTTCATTATCTTCTATGGAATTAAAATAATCCTCTACACAAAGACACATTTGAAACTAATTACATAACAAAAACAAAAAACATTAAAGAAAAAAAAAAAAACATAAACATAAATACACAAAAAAATATATAAAATCAAAAAAAAATTACCAGACATATTTTGTTGTTGTGATTCATTCCCTACATTCTTTGGTGTAGGAGTATTTATGTGCAACCTATCTAAGAAATATGCATCTATAGCACTATTTTGAGCACTCTGTCTAGATGATTGGTTCATCGATTCATTTGATAATCTCCCCATCTGACTAGATTGCCTTTGGTCACTAGCTGTCCTTCCCAAGCTTCCATGCCTTGATGAGATATGGGTCTCCAATGTCCTTAGTGTCTCATTTGAAAAATGGGTTCATCTTCCTCCTTCATTTGATAGCCTTGAGATTTTACGAGACATATTTGGAGACTCTTGTCTCGACATCTCACCTCGATAGATACCCTTTGAAAATCCGTGAATGTGAAAGTTCATAAGTTATAGAAGCATAATATGAAAATATAATATAAAACAACTTGAAGGCATAAGCATTTATAACAACTTCAAAGCATCAAAGGCATGTATTGAAAAAACTAACAGCTATATTTGTGACTATGATGTTATATATAATGAACATGACAATATTTAAATATAAAAAAATGTAAACATGTAGAAGATAATCTATATCAATGTGTAAAAAAACTTTATAGTGTTTATGTTTTGTTTTTTTGTTTTTTTTAATTAAAAAAGTTAGCAAATCCAATTATGTGAAATGTAACATTTGAGAACCTTAACATTTAAATTAATGTATTTTTTATATTAAAGAGTATTATTGAATTTGTAGAGTATGTTTTAAACCTTGGAATTGGGACTTTGTCCCACTCTTAGGTCAAAGATTATGTTGGAGAGAACAATCTCATGCTCTAGTTTCCCATGCATGGCCCATGTTCCTTATATCTATAATGTAGGGCTCAGTCCCTTGCTTTTGAACACCAAAGCATGTTTAGGGATAACAAACTCGTCCTTGGTGCATTAAATCTCATAAATTGAGCCCATATCCAACTATCTAGCCAAATATTACTTCTAGAGACTCAATGTTATGGTCTAGAGACTTGTGAATGGATCAAGTGCCTTAGAAGTTTTGTATAGGGCCTAGATCCTATTTATTTGGCTTTAGATCATGTCATGGGCTAGGATACTCTTCCATGGTACACCAAAATTTTGAATTGGACTTGTATGTCATTCATGGAAAAAAAGATACAAATGGAGGAATTGTGTTGTGGTCTAGGGCCTTGTATGTGATCTGCAAGCCATAGAAGCATTTTTCATGGCCTAATCCCCCGGATATCATCTTCAAACATTTTCTTGGTCTCAAAAACATGTCCTATGTGTGTCCAAACTTGGAACTAATTTTGTATCCCACTTTTAAGCCTAATATTCCTACCAAAGTGAACGTGTTGTGGTATGGGCCCATATTCATGGACCACATGAAACCATAGAAGAAAAATGCAGAGCCTATGGCCTTGGTTTTTAACCTCACACCATTTCTTAGAAATGGTGTATAGTGCCTAAGCCATTGAATTTTATCCCTTGATCATTTCTTGGGATAAAATACATGCCCATGATGTGACAAACCTTTTAATTAGGACCATGTTGCATTCCTAAACCAAAGATTATAACCAAAGGGCATGTATCATGGCCTAACGCCACAAGCATGGATGACATGCCTTACAATTAGCTCATTTATGGACCAAGCAATTGGGTTTGTAGCATATCTTGGATAAGGAGACTCATATTTAGTTTACCAAACCATAGGACAATGCTTGTGTCTCTTTTCAAGAAAATATTACTTCCAAAGGAATTGTGTGATGGTTCAAGGACTTGTGCATGGTTCAAGGATGAAATTCATGGGAAAAAGATACATTATGGAGGGCATGTTATACGACATTCATGTTTTACGAAATTATGGAGGGAAATTCATAGTTTTATGATATTGGAATATAAATATATTTACAAAGATACATGGGTGCAAGGGGCATCATATTTTTATGACAAATTGGCATATTTAATGAGGAAAAAATTACACCCATACTTTTACGACATTGGTATATAAATATCTTTCCAAAGATACATGGGTGCAAGGGGCATCATATTTTTACGACATTGGCATATTTAATGAGGAAAATATTACACCCATGACAAGTTCTCAATTATTGCTTTCCTTCAATTTGTTTATTTTTATGCACCATGCAGTACGATAATGATTGGATTATTGCTTTTCCATCCTTTCGATTGGAAACATACTATTCACCATCACCATAAAAAAAACAATATGGAAAAGAAGTACGTTAATCATTAACTCATTAAGTGGTGCATAATGTTGGCCAATCTATTTACACTCAAATCATGAATTCGCATTACAATAATAATTTCTCTTTCATTTGCTAATATCATTTCAAGCAATGGATGTTTCTCTTCTACAGGAGTGTATTTCAATTTGGGATGGTTTCTCTTATGTAGGTGGTTCAAGATTGGTTACTCTTATGTAGGTGGTTCAAGATTGCATGCAAATTCATTTTCATGCAAAGAAATGATTAGAAACTATTTTCTCCTTTCTAGAGACAACTCATTGAGATTTGTATCTCCCATACAATGTTACTCATTATTCTCCCCCACCTCCACCCTCATATCCTCATATCCTCATATGAAAGTGGGAGTGGGGGAAATAATCAGTAAAAATTAATATGTTTTACTCGTTATCTCCTCCCACCTGCACCCTCATAGTAAAACATAATATGTTCATTACCTCCCCTCACCTGCATCCTCGTATATGAGGGTATGAAGGTGAGAGTGGGGGTGGTGGTGGGGGTAGGGGGAATAATGAATAAAACATAAGAGGGTATGTTTTACTCAATATCTCCCCCCACCTGCATGTAAGTGAGACATGTGTATTCAAGATGAGATCACTAGGCGGTCCAATGCAAAATGGGAAATATCTTTCCTACCCTCCCAAACGTTTTACTGTGATTTCACTACATCCACACCTCCAAAAGGTCATATGTCCCTTTCATTCAATCGATCAGTTTCTTATCACTAATTTTTGTCACCCTTTCACTCTTAATTGTTAGGATATTTAGATACTTAGGAGTTAGTTATATTTAGATACTTAGGAGTTAGTTAATATCTACTTGGTCTAATGTGTCGTTAGGTAAAAGTGTGTTTCTTTAGTATGCATTAATATGCATTTGTAGTTAGGGAATCTGACGGTCACGATATGTTCTCGACATAGAGTGATCTAACGGTTCATATTCTCCTCGATCTTAACGGCCATTGATCTGTGGCTTAACACACGATTGGTCCATGATCTCTATTTAAAGAGCATGGAGGATCATTTGTCGATGATCGATTGTGAGAAAATCTCTTGTAAAATCTCTCTGTAATCTTTTTATTTTGCATTAATAAAATGCTCCAAGTGGCCGTGTTGGTTGGGGTCATGGATGTTTCCCCGTAGGGGTTTTACCACGTGAAAACATCGGTGTGTTGATATTTTATCTGGTTATGTGAGTGGTTGTTGAAGGTGTTTATCCTCTGTTGGAATACATGTGTTGTCGAACATGGTATCAGAGCCTGTTTGAAGACCCTCTCATGTTGTAGATCGAGATCGTGAAGCCGAGTTGCCTCATCTCCATTTTTTGTCGTTTATGTACATTTATGGGTTGATAAGACTATTCCATTACGTCTGAAGCACTCGTTTCATTCAAGAACACTTTTCGTTTCACTCGAAAAAAAATTTGTTTGCCCAAGATACGGCCATTTCAGTCAGATTCAGAGGTATAAAGCCTGCATACACATTTTTTTAATTTTTGCAGAGTATTATTTTGGTTTTATATTATTTATTTCCGCGTTGCTACTGTTTTATATTTGTGTATTCTCTTTGCCCCACGCCTTGTGCTATCTCGGAAAATCAGAAACAGATAGGAAAAGGTGCATCTTCTGAGTAAGTTAATCGAGATCTAACCCTTGTTGTCATTGAGAAGCGAAATTTTTTTCTTCTGTGAAAAGAGTTTTTTTTAGCATGCTCTCCAAGGTCGTCTTCCACAACAACAACAACCCCAATCCTCTTTCTGAACATTACAATATGTTTTTCTAGACCATTTGGTTAAAAATTGTCTTATTAAGTAAGAGGTCTTGAGTTCAAATCTTTCTTTTGTTACATTTTTTGAAAAGGTTCATGCTAAAATTGTAAAGTGTATTTCACTTCAAGTATAAAAGTGAAACACTATAAGTAGCTTTAATATTTTATTTTAGAGTTATTTATTTTGCATGCATCTTTTCTTTTATAAAGTAACTTCATTGTAAAAGTGATCCCCACTTCTCTTTATAAAAGTGGGTCACTTCATAAAGCAACTTACACCACCACGTGGTCCTTTGGTTATCGTTTATGTCTTTTTTAAAAAGGGCATAACTCTCATATCCGAAGTCCGTTTTCAGTGTCGTTTTTTTTAAAACCACCTAACTTTCCAAGATATTTCCATCCAAATCATCAGTTTCAATTTTTAAATCCATATTATCTGCATATTTAATATGGCTTCTACAAGTAATCTCTTGTTTACCAACACCAACTACTTCCAATGGAAATCTCATATGGAGGATTTATTAAGAAGTAAAGGCTTGTACCGGATTACCTTGGGAAAGGAAAAAGCACCCATTGATAATGATAAGAAAGTCAAATGGGCTAATAGGAGTGATGAAGCACGTGGACTAATCGAAATTTCCATCTCTCATGATTTAAGGTTTCACCTTAAAGAAATTGAAGACCTTGAAGAAGCCTGGGAAAAGATTGAATCTGTTTGGTAAACTCAATATTATTCGAGCACAAAAGTTAGAAAATCAAGTACCGACCTTAAGTCCAAGTGATTTTTCTTTCCTTGGAGACTATCTATCTAAGTTTAAAACACTCATAATTTTATGTGAAGAATGTGATATAAAAATGGAGGAAGAGCGTTGCATCTATCTTATTCTTTATAAGATAGGTAGTGCATATTCTGCATTTGTATCTACCTTTTATGCCATGAGAGAGGCTCTAGGGAAAGCTTATAAAAAACCCACTCTTGAGTCCTTTTGTGTTTCTTTGATTAGAGAGGAAGATAATCTTGTACAACTTGGAGTGATTAGCACTCCAAGTACGTCCAACAAAGCCTTAGTTTCCCAACAGAAAGATAAACCCAAGTATCCTAAGAAGCAACATCCTCACTACAACAACAAGCAACATAAGGGTCCCAAACCCACTCAGATAGCTTCAGCTCCTAATGGTGACAAAGTAGAAAAATATTAAAATAAGAAGATTGACATACATTGCAACTTTTGTGATAAAGATGGTCATGATGAGTCTAAATGTTTCAAGAATATGGCAGCTTTAGAAGCAGCGATGAAAAAGCACAACATCAGTATTGATTCTACTTCTTCTTCTTATTCTCATGGACATGCACTTTCTGCTTTTGGTTTCTCCTTCAATACAACTTCTACTTCTTCTTCTGATGAGTGGCTTATTGATTCTGGATCATCTTATCATATGGATAAGGATAAAGACATATTTTCTACTCTAAATGAATGTAACACCAAGAAAATATTTTTTGGTGATGATATATCTCTTAGTGTTGTAGGATCTGGAATAGTTCAAGTATATAATGGTCATTTCAATGATGTATTATGTGTTCCAAGTCTTTCTTGTCACCTTCTATCAGTATATCAAATCACTCATTCAGGTGAAGGTAAAAATGTAGAGTTTTCACCTCACCAAGTTGTAATCAAGGATCTAAAAGATCTTAAGCATGTTCTTGCAACTAGAATTGTTAATGATATTACCACATTGTACAAGTTTGACAACTTTGGTTCATCATATTTTTTATCAGTTTTTTTTGCTCATAGCGATGACTTGAGAAAACTTTGGCATGAGCAGTTTGGTAATCTAAACTATTGCCCATTGCAACAACTATGTAATCAACAGATGGTGACTAATATTCCTCTTGTTTCATGCAGAGATGGTTTTTGTGCCGGTTGTGTTCTCGGCAACATCGGGACAGCTTTGACAAACGTGCCTCTTGGCACGCCTCGGGCCCTTTGCAGCTTGTTCACAACGATTTGTGTGGTCCACTTTCTACTCCTTCCTTTTTTGGGTGCAAGTATTTCTTAACTTTCATTGATGACTTTTCCAGACGTACTTGGATTTACTTCTTAAAACTTAAGAGTGAAGTTTTTGGCCTACAAGACCCTTATAGAAAAGCAATATGGACATCAAATTCAAAGGTTAAGAACAGATAATGGAGGCGAATATGTGAACAATCATTTTACAATTTGTTGCACTACACAGGGCATCCAAATGCAACACATTGTTCCATATACACCACAACAAAATGGTGTTGTTGAGAGAAAGAACCGCACATTAGAAGAAATGGCTAATTGTATGATCCAATCTAAGGGATTAATCTAAAGTATTGGGTGGAAGCAATCAACTGTGCAAATTACATAGTAAAACACACTCCCACAAAGTCTCTTAAAAATATAACACTGAAAGAAGCTTGGACTAAAATTAAACCAGATGTAAGTCACTATTGTGTATTTGGCAGCATAGCATGGGCTCACATTCCTAATGAGAAAAGGAAAGCATTACAGCCTAAAAGTGAGAAGTGTATATTTGTTGGTTATTTTGAAGATGTCAAAGGTTATAGAATTCTTCAATCACATTGTAATGAAATTATTATTAGAAGAGGTGTTAAATTTGATAAAAATGTCTTGGCCTCCGAGCCTAATTCATTGATTGTGTCTTCTTCGGCCTGTGAGCCATCTTCGGTGTTTGTTCCTTCTTATGTTCCTATTATGGTTTCTTCTTCAGATGATGACGGTGAGGATGAAAATCCACCTCCGCCTTCTCACTTTCCTCCAGATGAGTCCTTTGAACCTAAACCAACACTAGTTCCACCGCTTCCTAGATGGGTTCGTTCAACACAAGAAGCAGTTGGTGGTCTTGTCGGTGATCCTTCATATCAGCATCGAACACGTTCACAGTTCCAACAAGCCTCTTCTCTTTTGGCTCAATTTTCAGAGACTCGTGATCCAGAGACATTTGCAGAAACTTCAGGTCACCCAGATTGGGATACAACAATAAAAGAAGAGTATCGTTCTTTAATGGAAAACGATACTTGGGATCTTGTACCTCTTCCAAAAGGAAGAAAACTTGTTAGATGTAAATGGGTCTACAGAACTAAGTATGCATCAGATGGAAGTGTTGAAAGACACAAGGCTTGGTTAGTTTCCAAGGGATTTTCCCAAGTTGAAGGAATTGACTATAATGAAACCTTTTCCCCTATAGCCAAAATGAATTCCCTTCGCCTTGTTCTTGCCCTTGTTGTCTCACATAAATGGGAGGTCCATCAGATGGATGTTAAATCCGCCTTATTGCATGGAGATTTGCAAGAAGAAATATACATGGAACAAACTCCTGGCTATGTCCAGAATGACTCTAGCCTTGTTTGTCGCCTTAAGAAATCTCTTTATGGCCTTAAGCAAGTTCCCCAAGCTTGGTATGCCAAAATGGACAGCTTTCTTATTGACACATGATTCTCTAGATGCCATTCTGATCCTAATGTCTATACCAAGAAAGTAGGAAGCCACATCATAATCCTTGTCCTTTATGTTGATGACCTTATCCTTACAGGTAGTGACTCAAAACTTTTAAACCATGTGAAAACTAGCCTTAAGAAGAAATTTGAAATGACAGACTTAGGCTTTTTGCACTATTTCCTTGGCCTCCAAGTTTTGCAAACCAATGAAGGAATTTGTCTTTCCCAATCTAAGTGTGCTTGTGACCTTCTTCGTCGCTTTCACGTGGATGATTGTAAACCAACCCCTTCTCCCTTCCAGTCTGGATTCAAGCTTACTGCCACCTGTACTTCTCCCGAAATTGATGCCACCATGTACCGTCAGTTAGCTGGTAGCCTCTTATACTTGACTCATACTCGTCCTGATCTTTCCTTTGTTGTTGGTCATATTTCCCGGTATATGAAAACACCCCATGAAAGCCATTGGAAAGCAGCTAAACAGATACTTCGTTATGTCTGTGGTACAGTTCATTTTGGGATACATTACAGTTCAGGGGGACTCTCTTATTGGTTGGTTTCACTGATTCAGATTGGGTCGGAGACCCTGATGATCAGAAGTCTACTGCAGGTTATGTTTTCAGCCTTGGTTCAGGACCTGTCACTTGGGCCTATAAGAAACAACAGGATATTTCACTTTCTTCAGCAGAAGCAAAGTACCAAGAAGCGATAAATGCAAGTCAGGAAGCCTTGTGGCTTCGCCAGATCCTTTCATAGTTTGGATTCCAGTAGAAACATCTGACTAGCCTTTGGTGCGACAATTAGAGTGTCGTCAAGCTCGCCAAAGATTCAGTTCAACATCAGCACATCAAGCACATTGAGCTACTCATGCACTTCATCAGAAAGCTCATTCATGATCAAGTTATTAAAGTGATTTTTTTCCTTATAGAATATTAAGTTGCAAACAGTTTCACAAAGTCTCTTACAGAAGCGAAGTTTTCCAAACTTAGATCTATGTTAGGAGTTCAAGAAGTTGTCATTAAGAGGGGATAGGCTCTAATACCTCCTTCCTTCTCCTATTGTGTCACTATTGTAAATCCTTCAATCCTATCCCAAGTTGTTCTTAAGGGGGAATGTTAGGATATTTAGACACTTAGGACTTAGTTAAGATCTACTTGGTCTAATGTTTCGTTAGGTAAAAGTGTGTTTCTTAGGTGTTTCTTTAGTATGCATTAGTTTTCATTTGTAGTTAGGAAATCTACGGTCACGATATGTTCCCGACATAGATTGATCTGATGGTTTATATTTTCCTCGATCTTAACAGTCATTGATCTGTGTCTTAACACCCGATTGATCCATGATCTCTATTTAAAGAGCATGGAGATTCATTTGTCAATGACCAATTGTGAGAAACTCTCTTGTAAAATCTCTTTGTAATCTTTTTCTTTTGCATTAATAAAATACTCCAAGTGGTCGCGTTGGTTGGGGCCATGGATTTTTCCCCGTAGGGGTTTTACCACGTGAAAACATTGGTGTGTTGATCTTTGATATGGTTATGTGAGTGGTTACTGAAGGTGTTCGTCCTCTGTTGGAATACCTATGTTGTCGGACATTAATGATGGAGAGAGTGAATGGGAGATAGAGAAATAGTCACAAGACAATGATGGATTCAATGAAATGGACATATGACCATTTGGAGGTGTGGAAGTAGTGAAACTATGGTACAACTTTTGGTGAAATCATGGTACAAATCCTTTATTTAGGGTTTTATTAGGGTCTTTTTCCCTCTTTAAAAATTGATAAGGGATTTCTCTCATGGAGAGTCTTCCTCCATTACTTAGATTCATAAGTGCAGTCCATTTCAATTCCAACAATGGCTACACCTTTGGTTACGAGTCCAATGCAATTTGGTTTGAGAGCTCAACCAATTTTCACTCTAGTTATGTTTTCACTCTTAGTATATTTTAAGAAACTACAAAAAAGGTTGAGGACTATATACGTAGCTTATGTGCCTAAGGAATAGCTAGGTGAGGCTTTCATAAATGAAATGAAGTATTTTTTGTAGGGAAAATGAGTTAGCGAACTTGAATCCTTATACCTCAACCCAATATTTCAAGTTGAAGAGGGGGATATAAGCCCTTCGGAACAGGGCAAGCCCGATTTTGGGCCTGTCCCCCGAAATCGGGCATGTCCATGTACATGGACAGTTATTACAAACACATTTGTTAGTAAGTGAACTATTTATTACACTTCAAAAATAACTTAATGCAAACAAAAAATAAATTCAAACACAAACTGAGTATCAAATTATTTATTACAAACATATACATAAAATAAATTATACTATAATTTCAAACTATCAAACTTTTATGTTAGTAAGTAAATTCAGAAAAATAAAAAATAAAATAAAATAAAATTATGTGTGTGTGTGTGTGTGTGTGTGAAATTATTTATTACAAACACATTTTGTAATAAATTCCATGTACATGGACAGGTCCGATTCTCAAGTTCAATAAGATGGAATTGAATACAATTTTTTATGAATCATCGATCCAAATGGCTATGGATACAACCTATAATAGGGTCTCGCAAAAGAAGTAATTTATTTTGGGCTTGTATCCTCTTTCTCGGTTCACTAGGATTTTTCCTGGTTGAGATTTCGAATTCTTTTGGTGAGAACCTAATACCCCTATTGCCATCTCAGGAAATACTCTTTGTTCCACAAGGTCTTCCCCTAATGATTAGCTTATAGTAATAGTTAGTAAGCTCTTACTAGAGTTTCTTGACGAGCTTGGGCTTTACCAAGAGTAAAGAAGATTCTAACCTCTACTTTAAGGTTATGAACGATGAACCAGTGATATTATTGTTGTATGTGGATGACTTAATCTTAACTGGAGAAGAAAATCTCATCACTGAATGTAAGAAGAGACTCGCCTCAGAATTTGAGATGAAAGACCTTGGCCTAATGCATTATTTCTTAGGTCTTGAGGTATGGCAGAGTCCAGAGAGGATCTTCCTTAACCAAGGGAAGTATGCAGTCGAAATCTTGAAGAGATTCGACATGTTAAAGTGCACGTCCATGAATACACCCATGGAAGCGAAGCTGAAGCTGTTGGTCGACACTTCGTCGGAATTGATTAATGCCACACTGTATAGATAGATCATTGAATCATTGGTGTACTTGACGAACACCAGACCAGATATTTGTTTTGTCGTGAACACCTTGAGTCAGTTTCTAGTATAACCCATACATGTTCACCTAGTGGTTGCAAAACATGTGATGAGGTACCTTAAGGGTACATTAGATTGTGGTCTCAGTTACGATGGAGATCATGATTTCACATTGAGAGGGTACACTGATTCAGATTGGGTAAGAAGTGTTTCTGACAGGAAAAGCACTTCAGGATGATGTTTCAGTTTGGGATCAGCCATGATCTCGTGGCAGAGTAGGAAGCAATCCAACATTGCTCTTAGCACAGCGGAAGAAGAATACATTGTTGTGTGTTCTGCCAGCTGCAAAGCTATATGGCTTCGAAATTTGTTAACCAGTCTATTTGACCTAGAGATGGAAGCAACCACGATCCTATGTGACAACCAGAGCTGCATAAAGATGACAGAGAATCATGTATTCCATGACAAGTCGAAGCACATAGATATTCATCATCATTACATCTGTGACATGGTGCAGAGAGGAGCCTTAAAGCTCCAATACATTAGCACGGATGAACAGGTTGTTGATGTGTTGACCAAGCCTCTATCTCGTGTAAAGTTTGAGCACTTTCGAGATAAGCTTGGTATAGTCCGAAAGGACCTTCCTCGAAAGGGGGAGTAGTTGTTGTGATATGACTAGTATTGTGCTTCCAGCTTGAGTTTTGTGACGTAAATCCAGTCTAGTATCTTGCTTCTAGCTTGAGTGTTGTGACGTAAAGCAAGACGATGTGATGTGACTAGTACTATGCTTCCGGCTGGATAGTTTTGACGTAAAGCCAGTCTAGTATCTTGCTTCCAGCTTGAGTGTTGTGACGTAAAGCAAGATGATGTGATGTGACTAGTATTGTGCTTCCGGTTGGATAGTTGTGACGTAAAACCAGTCTAGTATCTTGCTTCCAGCTTGATTGTTGTGACATAAAGCAAGATGATGTGATGTGACTAATTCTATGCTTCTCGCTAGATAGTTGTGACGTAAAGTCAGTCTAGTATATTGCTTACAGCTTGATAGTTGTGACGTAAAGCAAGACGATGAGATGAGACTAGTACTATGCTTCCCGCTGGATAGCTATGACGTAAAGCCAATCTAATATATTGCTTCCAGCTTGATAGCTATGACACAAAGCAAGATGATGAGATGAGACTAGTATTGTGCTTCCATCTTGATAGTTGTGACGTAAATCCAGTCTAGTATCTTGCTTCCAGCTTGATAGTTGTGACGTAAAGCAAGATGAGCATTGTGCTTCCAGCCTTACAGTTGTGACGTAAAGCCAGTCCAGTATTATAATGATGAGCCAGCCCTGTGCTATGATAATGAAGTATTAGTTTTATACTAATCCATATTGATGCAGATGATGGTTGCATTCCTTTGAGAATGATGATGTTTTCGATGAAGAAAACTTCCGATGATTTATAGATACACCAATTAGTGTTGCAAGATGATATTGATGAGGTTGTCCTCCTAATGTTGTTGTTAATGAAGGCCTCTCTCTCTCCTGATGTTGTTGAAGAATACCCTTCTTGTTAAGGGGGAGTGTTGAAATAATGTAACTGCAAATTGTATTCTGATTATTATTTGATATATTATTCATTGGATCAATCCCCATTGCAGATTGATCATGTCAGCTATTGTAAAGGACCAAATCCCCTTTTGCGAATTGGTCAAAATGTAATTATAATAGGCAGAATAAGAAGTCGACCCCAGAATATATTAAAGAGGCCCTAGAATATATTAAAGGTGGTTATAACCACCCAGAAGAAGAAGTCGGCCCTGCCAGTGAAAAGACACTTTCACACGTGCCAGATTTGTATAAATAAGGAGGCTAGTGCCTCACTTAGACACACACTCACTTGTTCATTGAGGAGAAAGTTTCGGAGCTGCAGTTGGAGAAGAGAGAGAGAGAGAGAGAGGCACATTCTTAGGAGAGGACTTTCTGTATTTGCTTGAGTTATCTTTTGGCATTGTATTGGCTATCTATAATAAGGAAGTTTTGTTGGGTTTTCTCCCCCATGAGGGTTTCCCAGGATAAATGATGTGTCTCTTGTGATTGTGTATTTCTCAATGATCCTATTTTATGCTATTGTTATCTATTGAAATGCAAAGAACTCTAATAATAGCTTAAACCTTAACACATCTGTCCTGGAACAATGTCTGCTAAGTCCCTCCATGTGAAACTCTCTCAGACCTACTCATAAATGGTAAAGTATTTGAGGTCCCAAACTACCCTGTATGATGTGAAGCACTCTCCACTCTGTCTGGTGCTCACAAAAGATCCTGTCAGACTATCCCTAATGAACCAAGCGATCATAAATTGTCGAGGCTCAGCCAACTTCTCAGAAGACTGCTCCACTAGGAAACCAGTCATACGCACCCCACAAGTAAACTCTGGAGAATGCAAATTGGCCATCCCATATGTGTCAATTGCCGAGCTTCCAACAACTGCAATCCCAGGGTCCCAAGCCAACCGCAGAGGGGAACCATAGTGTTGAGGTTGCATCCATCCAATCATCATTTTCTAACTACCATGCTCAAACTGTGGGTTCCTCTCTTGGAACTCCCTATCATGGATCATACTCGGCCAAGATATTTCAGTGAAGTCAACACCTGTCAATCCACGACTATCCTCAATCCTGGGCATCATGAGGGAAAAGAAAAACTCCACAAATCCTCTCACCTCATCCCCATCATGATGAAGACCAATCACTACCTCGTCCCTATTGGTCGTCAATTTCATCTGAAGCAACCCATCACTCTGATGAATGCCTGGATCCCACCACCGTATTGGAAGTCTACCACTCCCAATGTCTACTGCTGAAAATTTTGGGCACTGCTCCAATAGAGTTTGAGACTCCCATTGTGCACCCTGTACACTGATCACCCAATCCTAATGGATGGTTTCCACCACTAGTACAAGGCTATTTGTCCCACTCAAGTAGCTCATGGGTTCCTCCCATGTCATGTTGAGGGAATTCAACCACAACAACAGATGCCTTGGAAATTGTCTACCATACTGGAGAGTCACTAATGTGTTGGTCAACCCCCAAGGCATGAACAAGGTCGCCTAATGATATCTGGGAACATACTTGTGAGTGTCTGAATCCGTGATCCCTGTATGTTGGCATCTTTGATGAAGCATTATCACCAAGGCATATGATACTCCCCGAGGCCCACCCATCCACTCTTCGATCCTAGGTAACCTCAAATCAATGGTATGCTCAAGACCTTTGTCAGGAGGTCTCCCTGGATGCAACGCTCCAAAGCTCCGTTGTGCACTATTGTATGCCAATGTAATCCCCTGTAAACTATCGCACACCACTATGTCCTCATGTACCATCCAGTGTCCCATGTGCACTATTGTCCCCAACACTCTACTAATGATGGTCGCATCTGTATCCCATAATATGTCTATGCTTGTCATGTACCTGTCCACCCAATCCATGGATGTGTATACTCCCTCGTGGGTTGGTCCCCAAGGAAGGTGCTCAACTATCTCCTAAGCCTCTAATGTGCTCTCCGAAATAAAGGGCTCATGATCCCCGCACTGCCAACTAAGAGCGCAATCCACCCTCTTGGAGTCATAATTCTCATTGAGTATCGACAACTCAGAATGCTCCTCATCCGAACTCTTCATGAGAGGCTCCTCCCTCACATCACGCGTGACACTCACGCCTACCTGTGTCGAGGTTACCAAATCTGATAGAGTCTATGTTGGAAGTGGTTAAGAGCAAACAAAATTCAGCTCGTAATGTAGCTCCTCGACCTCACAATCCTTGTCCTCAACAAACTAGATTGCAAGGTCCCTATCCATAAACAATTGCAAGTAGTCTGACTTCAGTTGCTCTAGTGCTTCTTTTCCGATGTGCAACTGGGAACTAGTGAGTCCTCATGCCACTCCACAGTGTCTCTCCTCTATCTGAGCTCTCCACATAAGATCCTCAATGAATCTGCGAGCTCCATCAGTCCTGGTCAACACCTGTGTGAACCGATCCTCAGCCACCAATAAGAGATCCTCCAAGTCATGTAGTGCTAATGGTTTGTACCCATCCACATGGTCTGGACCGTCATCTGTAAGAGTTCTCTCCTCATCATCATCACCCGATGCACTAGGCGATACCATGCTATCATGGGACTCATGCGTGACATTGTCCTCCACACATGGCTCATGTGAAGAAGGACCCATGTCCCCAGGCAATCCCTCAAACATGCATCCTCAGTCATATGTGGGTATCCTCGTTCCCTCATCATCATCATCCTCATAAGTGTCAAGAGTGGGATGGGATGTTGAATGCTCATCATAGATGGGTTCTTGCACACCCTCGTCATCATAAGAATCCTCAATGTATGTGCCATCAACCTGTCTTTCATAGGTGTCGGTGTCATGGAGCTCATATGAAAATGCTAATGGTGGAAAAGGTGTTGATGTGTCATCATCCTCGTAATCATCATAGGTGGTAAAAGAAGTTTCCCCCTCATCATCAGTACTAGTGACAAACCCCATCAACCTGCCAATTTCAATGGTCTCATCATGGACCACTACTTGGTCCTCTCCGCTCACATTCTCGTCATGGCCGGATGCATGCTCCTCCACATGGGAATGTGCTTGTGCCAGCTCCTCCCATACTTCTTGATTTTGTTCCTTCAATCTTCATCTTGTTCCATTGAAGGCATCCTCATCTAAATCTTTGGGCCAGCTACCATACTTAATGGTGCAATAGTCTCGCAAAGACATAGCTACACAGGACTCTTTACCCAGTTCTAGATACTACAAATAATAGAGCATGTACTTGCCTACCGCTAGTTCCCACTTGATTTCAGCCATGATCTCCTTCTTAGTCTTCATCTTTCCAACCTCGGTATATTATCCTTGACCTCAGTTAATTGTTGCATGTTTCTCTTTCGTCGAAAACCCTTCATGCTGGCAAGATCACCAGCTTTGATGCCACTGTAATAACCCTAGGGTTTCTCGGGTCTTAGGGCAACTGGAGAAGAAAGTAATTTTACAGTGGTTTTACAACAAACAGATCAGAAAAATACCAGAACCAATTTCCAACAACAATGACAACATCTAATGATAGTTTTCGACAATACTAAGGAACGGTATCCATCAATGAAATAAAATCCAACACAGTTGTAACAATGATTGTAACCCGCAGCAGTAGTAGTATTTAAATCAGTAGTAATTGTTGTCCCAAACCAGCAATGAAACCATATCTAGAACCAACGGTAAATAGTATCAAACAGTCTCCAATACAAAGTTTGCAGTGACACCCAGTAGTAAACCCTCCTAAGAGGCTATTGTCCCAATACAGTTTTAAGTAGCCAATTAATTAATGTTGTGGTAACAGTAATTCATGCACACATATCAACCCTAAATCCCTAGTCCTGGACTAATTTTATCACAGCAAATCCAACAAAACCTGGTGTCTTATCAGCTTTGCAATGTTGCCCAAAAATTACCTCAACAAACCGAATGAAAAAACGGCCTCTCCACTAAGATTGTGCACGTTAAACAGGTTTCTCCCCTCCTTCTGGTTGCAGGATATAGTCTGTCCTCCTTTCAGCACAAAATTCACCGTCGTTGGGGTTTTGTGGCCTCGATCCCTATCTAGGCACCTCTCCTAGTCATAAGCGACAGCTTCTAGATATTTGGCCAGACAAGAAGGGTTGCAAACCTTCCACAACACCTCATCTTAGCAGAGATACTCCAACTCATTCCCAACATACCTTATTTCAATCAACATATCTCTGAACAGATGGCTCTTGATGCAGCGATAGACCAGATTGAGCTAGGGTGAGGGTTACCCACTGAAACTCAACAATAGAAGGGTTAAACAACCCTCAAAGAGGCCTGAGGCAGCCGCCTCCAAGTCAAAGACAGAAATCATCCAAAATTCAAATTGTGTCCTTGCCAAATGAACCTCTATTGTATTTATATTGTTACCTTAACTCATTTTCCTCCTTTTGTGGGTGTTTGGTTTCTTAGGGAAAGTCGGCTTTCCTTGTTTTAGGATTTTGTGGATGATTTGTTCTTTAGATAAGGTCGACTCTCTTTGTTTGGATCCCAACGCACCCCTTTTGAGAAAATCGTTGCCTCCCTCTAGTGACTTGAGTCAACCCACAACTCCCTTCTTCAGGGTTATAGCCTATGGGGGGGGCTTAGACCAATGCACCCACCTTCAATGTAGTCAAAGGGAGGGGATATGATAGATAGATTGCATATTGGGTCCACTTTGGACATGGAGTGGATTGTAGGGCACCTTAGAAGAATTCAAAAGCAAGACATCATCCACTATGTAAAGAGGAGGGCTACACCATCATGTTTATTGAGATAAAGGATTTGTGTTTTTATTATATATGCATTAGTTTTGAGACATATTTTTCTCCTTTTATATTTTTATGACCACTTCCTAAATATTATGATTCATATATAAAGGATTTTATCCTTTTTTCAAAGCCAACCTAGGGATTGGTACAAATAACATGGGGGAATTCAGTGCACTCCATGCAATGCGAAAATGTGCAGTTGAAAGGAACATTCAACAACTTCGGGTCTTTGGCAATTCAGAATTGGTTATTCTCTGGATGCATGGAAAAGTTTAGGTTTGCAATCTGGGTCTTATACAACTTGCACAACAATTGAAATCAATTTGTATACTCTTTCAAGAGATATCCTTTACACATATCCTCTGAGAATTCAACATGCAGGCGGATGCTATCTCTAAGGAAGCACTGCTCCTCCATGTGAATTCATTTATTTGTGAAGAGCATAAGGATAATCAAATGGTTGCTCGACTGGTGAGCAACTTCATAGACTCTTAAACTTATTATGATGTTTAAGTTTAATTTCTTTTGGCTTTCATGTAAGTTTTCTTGCTATGTTGGTGTTTTGTTCATTGTAGTTAGGACTACTTGAGCTTCTTCAACAAGTTATTTACAGAATTTATATCTATTTTGGAACAATGTAAGCGATTGCTAAAGTGAACCAGTATGACTGGTTTGATACAACGTTATTAGCACCTATGGAATGTACTTTTGGTTTTTTCTTGAAATAGAAAGTATGAATTTTTTTTCCCGGAAA